>CAUYSK010047421.1:0-42638 GCA_963575035.1 Avahi laniger | reverse complement strand
GGTCCTCAATTCTGTTCCACTGGTCAATGACTCTGTTCTTATGCCAGTACCAAGCTGATTTGATTACTACAGCCTTATAGTATAGTTTGAAGTCTGGTAAATTGATACCTCCCATTTTGTTTTTATTGCCTAGAATTGCTTTTGCTATACAGGGTCTTCTCTGGTTCCATATGAAGGGTAAAATTTATTTTTCTATATCTGTGAAGAATGATGTTGGTATTTTAATAGGGATTGCATTGAATCTGTAGATCACTTTGGGTAGTATAGACATTCTAACAATGTTGATTCTGCCAACCCAAGAGCATAGTATGGTTTTCCACCTGTTTACGTCCTCGGCTATTTCCTTCCTCAATGTTTCATAGTTCTCCCTGTACAGATCTTTTACCTCCTTGGTTAAATATATTCCTAGATACTTTATTTTCTTTGTTGCTATTGTGAAGGGGATTGAATCTTTGATTTGGTTCTCGGTTTGACTGCTATTGGCGTATATGAATGCCTCTGATTTGTGTGTATTGATTTTGTATCCTCAGACTTTACTGAATTCATTTATCAATTTCAGGAGCCTCTTGGTTGAATCCATGGGGTTTTCTAGATATAATATCATATTAGCAGCAAATAGTGAGAGTTTGATCTCTTCTGTCCCCATTTGTATGCCTTTACTCTCCTGCCTAAATTCTGTGGCTGGGACTTCCAGCACTATGTTGAATAGAAGTGGAGATAGTGGGCAATCTTATCTGGTTCCAGTTCTAAGTGGGAATGCTTTCAATTCTTCCCCACTGAGTATTATGTTGGCTGTGGGTTTCTCATATATGGCTTGTATCATTTTGGGGTAAGCCCCGTCTATGCCTATTTTGGTAAGCGGTCTTATCATAAAAGGGTGTTGAATTTTGTCAAATGCTTTTTCTGCATCTATTGAGAGGATCATATAATTTTTGCTTTTGTTTCTGTTTATGTGGTGAATTACATTTATAGGTTTGCATATGTTGAAACATCCTTGCATCTCTGGGATGAAGCCCACTTGGTCGTAATGGATTATTTTCTTGATAAGCACCTGGATTCTGTTAGCTAGAATTTTGTTGAGAATTTTTGCATCTATAGTCATAAGGGATATTGGTCTGTAGTTTTCCTTTTTTGTTGTGTCTTTTCCTGGTTTTGGTATCAGGGTTATGTTGGCTTCATAAAATGTGTTGGGGAGGATTACTACCTTCTCAATGTTGTGAAATAATTTCTGCAGGATAGGCACCAGTTACTCTTTGTAGGTCTGGTAAAATTCAGGTGTGAAACCATCTGGTCCAGGACTTTTCTTTTTTGGAATGTTTTTTATTGCTGTTTCAATTTCAGTCCTTGATATTGGTCTGTTGAGGAATTCTATTTCTTCCTGGTTGAGCCTGGGGAGGCTGTGTGTTTCTGAAAATTTGTCCATTTCCTCCACATTTTCCATTTTTTGTGCATAAAGGTTTTTGTAATATTCATAAATTATATCTTGCATCTCCATGGCATTGGTTGTAACTTTTTCTTTTTTGTTCCTGATGGAGCTTATTAGAGATTTTTCTTTTCTGCTTTTCATTAATCTAGCCAAAGGCATGTCAATTTTATTTTTTCAAAGAACCAACTTTTTGTTTTATTAATCTTCCATATAGTTTTTTTTTGTCAATTTCATTAAGTTCTGATTTGATCTTATTAAATCCTCTTCTTCTGCTGGGTTTGGGGTTGGTCTTTTCCTGTTTTTCCAGATCTTTGAGATCATTCATCAGGTTGTCTATTTGTGATCCTTCTGTCTTTTGGATATAGGCATTTATGGAAATACACTTTCCTCTCAGGATTGCTTTAGCTGTGTCCCAAAGATTTTGATAACTTGTGCCTCCTTTGTCATGTAGTTCAAAGAATCTTTTGATTTCTATCTTGATTTCCTCATTTATGAAATAATCATTCAGCAGAAGGTTGTTTAGTTTCCACGACTTTGGGTAGAGATGAGAGTTTCTGTTAGGGTTGATTTCTAATTTTATTCCACTGTGGTCTGAGAAGATGCATGGTATAATTTCTATTTTTTTAAATTTTTTGAGACATGCTTTGTGTCCTAGGATATGGTGAATCTTAGAGAATGTCCCATGAGCTGATGAGAAGAATGTATATTCAGTGGTTTTTGGGTAGAATGTCCTGTAAATGTCAGTCAAGCCCATTTGTTCTAGAGTTATGTTTAAGTCCATTATTTCTTTGTTAATTTTCTGTTTGGAGGATCTGTCCTGTGCTGTCAGAGGGCTGTTGAAGTACCCAGCTATTATGGTGTTACTGTTTATCATTTTGTTTAGATCAAGTAGAGTTTGCTTTATGAATCTGGGTGTACCTAAGTTGGGAGCATACATATTTAGAATTGTTATATCTTCTTGTTGAACTGTACCCTTAACCATTATATAGTGACCCTCTTTGTCTTTCACTACTTTTGTTGATTTAAAGACTAAGTTATCTTACATCAAAACCAGCACACCAGCATTTTTTGGGGTTCCGTTTGCCTGAAATATTGATTTCCTTCCCTTTACCTTGAGTCTGAAAGCATCCTTGCAGGTTAGATATGTTTTCTGAAGACAGCAGATACTTGGCTTGTGTGTATTTATCCATTTGGCCAGTCTATGTCTCTTGAGAGGGGAGTCCGAGCCATTCAGATTTATTGAGAGAACAGGTAGGTGGAACAAATTTCTGTTCATCCTGTTGGGTTGAACTTTGTTGCTTTGTTTTCTCTCTTGAACCATTGTGGTGTCTGGCCTTTGATCTTTAATTTTTGAGTGATTTTACATTCGTGAATGTTTCTTGTGTTGATCCATGTGTAACTCTTTTTTAAGTACTTATTTGGAGGGCTTGTCTTGTGTTGGTGAATTCCCTCAGTCTTTGCTTATCGGAGGATGTCTTTATTATTCCTTCATATAAAAACTTAGTTTTGCAGGGTACAAGATTCTAGGCTGGGCATTATTCTGTTTCAGCAGAGTGAGAATGGGGCCCCAGTCTCTTCTTGCTTTTAAGGTTTCAGTTGAGAAGTCTGGAGTTATTTGCATAGGCTTTGCTTTGTATGTTACTTGTTTCTTTCACCTTACAGCTCATAGAAGGGCCTCTTTAGTGGATATTCTCATCAGTCTTATGAATGTACCTCGTGGTGTCTTCCTGTTTGCAATGAATCTCCCAGGAATCCTTTGAGCTTCTTTTACCTGGATATCTAGATTTTTAGCAAGGCCTGGGATATTCTCCTGTATTATATCTTGAAATAACTTATCCAACCCTTGTGAATTTTCTTCTTCACCCTCAGAGATGCTTATAACTCTCACATTAGGCTTCTTCACATAATCCCATATTTCTTGTAAACTTTGCTCTTCTCTGATTTCTCTGCTCTATCTCTGTGACTGACTTATTTAATTGAAAGGTGTTATCTTCAATCCCTTAGATTCTTTCTTCTGTTTTATCTACCCTGTTCTTGAGGCTTTCCACTGTGCTTTGTAGTTCCTTGAATAAATTCTTCATTTCCAGGAGTTCAGTTTGATTTTTATTTAATATTTCAATTTCTTTAGTGAATTTTTCTTCCAAGTCCTGGATTTTTTTTTTTTTGTGGTTTCTTTGTGTTATTGATCCATTTTTTCTTGCATATCATTGAGTTTTCTTACAATCCATGTTTGAAATTCTTCTGTCATTTTAGTATTCTCAATTTGGTTAATGCCCATTGCTAGAGAGCGGGCGTTCCTCTTCAGGGCTTTGCTTTTCATTTGATTCTTTTTACTTCCAGAGTTCTTTTGCTGAGTCCCTCCCATCTGGATCAGCCATTGCTTCCCACCTTTCAGTTTTTTTTTGGAAAGTAACATGCCCTGTTTAGGCTCTGTTCCAGTAGACGCTGTTTAGAAGCAAGGCAGATCACAGCTGCTGCCTAACAGCCTTGATATGTGCACTTCTATGGTTGCTTTATCTGCCACTAGGGGAAGCTGCTAATTTGTTGTTCAGGATTCTTCTACCACAGTTGGGAGGCTGCTCCTGATGGGAGGGGTTACTTGGGGAGCCTATTGTGGCCTCTTGTCAGGATTGACCTAAACCAGTCTGACGAGGAAAGTCACTGGACTGTCAGCTATTGATCTGCACCAAGGCCCTGCGGATTCATGCTAGTCACAGAGGGAAAGTGGCTTTTCTTGTCTCTCCCTACCTCCAGGGGTGGAGCCTACCACTTTTGGTGGGAATGTTGCTGGCTAGGGGGAGGGGGTGGTGCCCTAGTCCACCAAGTGCCCCGGTGCCTGTAAGTCTCACAGGTGTTAGCCTCCCACGACTGGGGAAGTATTCAGAATTCACCCATCAGAATGGGCCTGGCTAGTTGACCATAGGTCATGCAAGGCTGGAGCTTGTCCCGAGAGTCCCTGGGCTGGGGGAAGGGAGCTGCCCAACACCATAGCACACTGCAGCATGTGGGTTGTGGACCCTGAAAATGGCAACTGCCTGCCCACAGAGCGCTAGCATTGGGGGCGACTGTTAAGGAGTTGGCAGGTGTCGCATCAGGGAGCTGAGTCATCAGGATGCCCCGTTGTCTCTTTTATGTCACCCACCTGCAATCTCACACCTGTCCAGCAGGAGTTCTAGCTCTTTCTGACCCACCCTAAGTGGGCCTATTCATCCACAGCAGTTTCCAGGTTAGAGTCCCCTACTTAGTGTTCACCTCCGTTGTTCTGGTCCTGCTGACTGCCAGAGGCAAGTTACCTGTCTCCTAACTCCCTCCAGCCATAGCTCAGACCAGTCCCTCCCCTGTCCAGTGCAGTCCTGGCACAGAGCTCTGGGGGGTTCAAGATGCTTCCTGCTATCCTTTTCTCCACAAAGCCCCAAGTCACCTGCCGTGATTTTACATCAACTTCAGGCAGGTCCCTGTCTGAATGGATGTGAAGGTCAGTGGGGAAGCAGGATGTTCTCCTGTGGGTCTCATCCCACTGTACTTGCTGGCCAAGTGGACGCAGCCATCCCACGCTCTATTCTCTATTGTTTGTCTTTCACTCTCCAGATTTCACAATCCTATCTCCCGTTCACCTTTTTTTTTTCCTGTTTTGTGTGTCCCACGCTGATTCTCTGCCGATTCATAACGTTGTTCCTGTGGGAGAGCGATGCACTCATGTGTAGCAGACTGAGATCTATGCCTCTTTCTCTGGAAGCAGGAATCCAGGAGGTCACCTTGACTCTGCCATTTTTGTCTCCTCTTTTATTTCTTTAAATGCTATTATCTCTTTTCTCATATTATCAATCACTTTAGAGAATTTTTTGTTCATGTCTTTAATTATTTTTTTCTTTGTGTTGTTTTTTGTCTTTCTTATCAATCCCATTCATCTCTATTTCCATTCATCTTCCGTATGCCATATCTGACATTTCGACAATTTCCTTGCTAGAGATCTATTGGCATCCTTTGGTGATGTCAAGACAGCCTGTTTTTTCATGTTGCCAGAGTTCTTATGCTGGTTCTGTCTCATCAAAAACATATTTTCTCAACTCACAGCAGACAAGTTAGAAATGCATCTGTTTTCCTCTGCTAGATCTCTTCTACTTAGCAAAAAGGAGGTGAGGTCCCTGGATGGTGCGTCTGTGTCCTACTCCAAAGGACTGACCTGACAGGATAGGAGCAGATGCAATGAGAGCCTGTAATACAGCTGTTCTCCTGTGTTGCTCCATTTCTCTGTGGTTATCACAGTCTGAACTGGTGCTGGCAGAGACATGTGGCATCCTCACATGTGGGTTAGTCCCCAGGCTGCTGTTGGAAATTTGGGCAGGGGTCTGGATGAATCCCTCTCCACAGAGATGAGTGGCATGGAAGTTTGCTCTGCCTGGGCTTCCCCATGGTGTCAGCAGTTACGGCTGGGTGAGGCCATTTAGATGGTGGCCACCAGTGTCGGGGCTGTGGGCATCTGTCTTCCCAGGTCCATTGGTAGTGTCGGCACATGGCAGGGGGTGGCTCCCAGCAAGTAGGTTTATGTTGGCATATGGAAAGCAGTACCACGGCATCTGGGTGGTATGCTGTGCAGGGTTGCCAATGTTCATGGCACATTGAACCACTGCTGGCAGCAGTGCTGCTCGTTGGACTGTGGTAGCTGGGCAGCCTGCAGCTGGTGGGGCCAGGGAGATGTGTGGCACTCCACCAGCAAGTTACGATGGCTGAGTCTCTCCCTCTGCCCAGGTCTGGCTATAGTTGCTGTGGTCCTACTCAGGTGGCAGTGGCGGTGCTATCCAGATGGCAGCAGTAGATGCTGGGGGCAATGCCTGCCTGCTCTACTCAGACCACTCATGTGGCTAGGAGTGTGGGTGCACAGCACCCAGTCACAGGGCACGTGAGAGCATCTGCTCACCCTTCTACCTCCCTGGCCCAGCAGGGATTATGGAGAGGTGGCTCCAGTGGAGCTGACAGCCATGTAGACAGGGAGCTCTGGGGCTGAGAGCTCAGAATGGCATCGGTTGCAGTGATCTGGGATCAGAAGCCATCACGCCCTACAGTACTTGCTCTCCAGTGCAATGCTGCTGCATGGTCTCCAAACAGCTTCCTGATCAGAAGTCTGCCATGGTGGCTATGCCCCCTTGCAGCTCAGGTTTCAGTATCTATGGGGGGAGCCTGGAGCCCCAGGGTTCTCTCCCCCAATCTTTTCCCATGTGTGGGTGCTTTCACCAGGTACCTCCTAATCTTGCTGAATGGATCATCCTGCCTCCTTCTCCTTCATGTTGGGCATCTCCAGTCATTTCTCTGATGATTCATAATGCTCTTTCCAAGATGATTCATCCAGAAATCATGTAGTTTTCAAATAGATGATAGTAGGAATCAAATCACTATGTAATTTAGATTACATTGGAAACATTTAAAAGAGGGATATGACTATGTTAAAATGTAAACGTTTATACTATGACTGAAATCACATCCTTTGTAACAATTTAAACTTATGAGAGATACTTCTTAACATTATTCTAGGTATCTAGAATGTTTCTCTTTGCCAATACAGATCAATTCACTCCCTTCTCCACCTTTCTAAATGCTACACATAGATTCATTCTATAAAACGTGTATATAAATATATACACAAGCATATATATAGAAAATAATCTAGAAGGATATTCACCAAAACATTAACACTGGCTCTCTCTGTGTTGATTTCTATTTCGATTCCTTTTGTTTAACTGCATTATTTAATTTTCTTCTCCAATAGGCATGCACCACTTGTGTTTTAAAAAATTATTTAAAAATTATATGTTTTAAAGTTCTATCTAAATTCCAATACATACATATATGAGATAATAATCCAGAAAAATTTACATAAAAATATAAATATTGTTTCTCTCTAGGTTGTGACACTATGGATCATTTTTATGTTCTTACGATTTATCTGTATTTTCTAAAAGGACCATGTGTTATTTAGGTATTTAAAAATAATACAAATTATAAAATATAAAATCACTTCGCCTGGGATTTATGATTTAATACTATTTAGGACTTCTTTAATTCTATAAAAATATATTTAGAAGTATCCACTCCAATGTTTTGGGGTTGTGGTGATGGTTGTGGTTCCAGTCTTATTTCTGAAAGAAAATGGTATATTTTGCACCAAAATCTGAAATTGTTTACATATATTTTCACAGCCAGTTCATGTATAAGACAATCTTGCTATCCTAACTGTACAGATTACAAACTCACTTCTGGAATCCTAGAGGTGAAATTCTGGTCCAGACAGAAGCAGAAGGTTATCATTACTAAAATGGAACAAAAAATTTCTCCCTTATTTGGAAAAGGTGGGGCAATGTATTTACAGATAGATGCTTCTTTAATTTAAAGGCTGGAACAGGAGTTGAGTTAGGAGGAAAAGGGTCATATAAGCTATTCTAATTGATGCTTTGTAATGTATATTAAAGGATAAACAAAATCTAATAAAATAGTTTAGAGAAAAAAATTGGAAATCAGCAGATGCTACACTGTAATGGTAAACAAACAACATGAGCTCTAGAACCAGACTTCCTTGTTCCAAATCCTGTTATTGTTTCTTACTAGCTCTATAATCTTGTATAAGTTATTTAACTTTTCCTGTGTCTTGGTTTCCCTATTTGTCAAATGGAGATGATAGTAGCTACCTCTAAGGATAGTCAATAGGATTAGATTGAGCAAATTCTTGCTAATAGCAGTTTTATAGAGAAGAAATACAAATGACATTTATGAGCCCAGCCTTGAGTTGATTGTCTGTGTGACTCAGGTCAAATTAATTAAACTCATTATGTTTCAATTTCTCTTCAGTAAAATGGGTCTAATAAAATATACTCTCATGATGTCATAAGAATTAAAGGAAATAATACATGCAAGGAGCCTGGTACATCATACATGTTAAGCAAATATAATTGACATGTTTGCAGCCCTGGATTCATCCTTTACTCTTCTCTATCTGGCTTTCTGCCTCAGGAGGCTGATCAGTATGGACTATATCATTGAAATCCCCTGATTTATGGTTTTCAGTTGGGTTCAGCCAGTAGGGAGCACCAGCAAGAGATCAGAGGGAAAGAAGAGAACGAAGTTAGAGTATTTATTCTTCTGGTTTCCTTCTTATAAGGTTTTAATCTCACTGTGTCTCTAAAAAAGAAAGTAAATGCTCTTATAGCAGCTGGCTTTACATAAATCTCTCTTGTTTTGAGTTTCATTAACCACTATCTGTCTTTCAGGACTAGAGGTACAAACAATGTGAACTTCTCTCAGTTCTTACACTCTACCTTATGGTTCTCATACACCCTGTCCACATCTTTATGAACAGTGCTTTTGCAAATAAATCCTCCTCAAATTATTGTACTATGAATGTTTTATTTCCTATTGAGGTCCTAACTGATTGAGAGAGTATGCTGTGTCACATAATAAAGCTTATAATTTTATTATTCAATAATTTCAAGATATTTGTGTTAATAATGAAATTGGAGCATTTAAGAGGGCTTGAGAATCATTTTATCAATATTCTTGTTTTATGGAAGAAAAAAGCAAGATATGTTCATGGACCCCCAAACGGAATCAGTTTAAGGTAAAGAAGTGATGAAGGTTGGGGATAACTGATGTCTATAGGGCAGTTTTCCCATGGGTCAGGGGAATTTATGGGCCTCTTGCTGAGAAGATATTCCATTGAAAGACAGCTACACAACAGGGGAGATTACTATAGGTTGAGCCCAAATCCAAAAATCTGAAATTCAAATTTTTTTGAGTGCCAACATGATGCTCAAAGGAAATGTTCATTGGAGCATTTTGGATTTCAGATTTTTAGATTTGGGATGTTCAACCAGGTAAGCACAATCATGAATCACTTAACTATAGGGATACATTCTCAGAAATTCATTGTTAAGTAATTTCATCATTGTGTGATCACAGAATGTAGTTACACAAACCTAAATGGTACAACCTACAATACAATGCACCTAGTTTATGTGGTATAGCCTATTGCTATTAGGCTACAAACCTGTACAGCATGCTACTGTACTGAATAATATAAGGAAATAGTAACACAACGTTAAGTATTTGTGTGACAGGAAAGTTTGAGTTCTATTATAATTTTATGGGACCACCATCATATGTGGGTCCATCATTGATCAAAACTTTATTATGCAGTATGTGACTGTACTGCATAATGCAAATATTCCCAAATCCAAAAATATACTGATATTTGGACCATATTTAACAAGGGATATCTGAGAACTCCATCGTTATTAGTAAGCGGAGACATTTTAATAAATTGTTTTGTTATAAAAATACGGAGGGGCAGTCTAATTTTATATGCTCTTGTTTCCTGAAATTTTATTCCCACTCCCTGGGAACTCTTTTATTATTTTCATTCTTGCTAAAGTAACATTAGAATACAGTTAAAGTGGCCTCCATAGCAAGGGATCCAAAAGTCCCGATATGTCCAATAATACCTTCAAGGTAAACCTCTCAAACTTTGTCCTTGATGTATGTAGTACCCAAAGAGAGCTTCCCTTAGAATGCTATTTTTAATATGCTGCTGACTTAGTCAATGCATTGAAATACATTAATAATTAGTAAACTCCAATGTGTCAAATTATCTTGTTTGTATAAATAGTTTGTGTGGATTACACTTGCCACTAGCAACCTTCTGGATGTGGAACATAAGCTCCTCAAAGACATATATATTTTTCTTTTATTCAATATAACATTGCTAGGATTTAATAATTGCAATATTGTATGCATCCAAGTAGCCTTAATGCTACATAAAAAGCCTCAAATACTTTAAGGCTCCTAACCAAGGTAAATGCAATCAGCAACCAGATTTTGTGCATAAGGAATAATTTGGTGATTTTCCTTGATTGATGCATTTCTGGACTTACTAAAAGCCAGGAACTGGTGTAAGTGGATGTATGAATAAGGAAAATTTGACAGAAGACTGTGCATGCCAGGAAAAAATGAATTAGCACAAAGTATGCATGGGGAGCATCTGAAAGGCAACATTAAAGGGGAGTATAAAGATGAAGTCCTTTGACTTTTGGGTACATTAAGTGAATATTAATTAGGTATGCTTTTGGCAAATTGCCTCCTATAACACCTGCCATATGGACTTATAAACGCAATCCTAAGTCTAAACAAAGAATAGTACACTGCATGATTCAAAGCATAGAATCCACAGCTAATGGCACTCTTTGTAATATATGATTTATAAGTTAGCAATATATTTTAAAAATCCTTAAATTAAGGTGCAGTCAAATGTACTCATAGAAAATTTAACTTCTACATAACTTTTTTTCTGCCAAGATAAGTGGGTACCTCCAAAGAAAATAAACAAACAAACATCACTTCAACTTTGAATCCTGAAGTATTTAAATGCCAACTGTTACTTGATATTTATTAGATACATTATTATGGGTTTTCAAGGAAAGAACCCTATATGTTTTTATAAATATTTGTTGGATTTTGTTATCAAAATGCTTTCTTAGTTCCATGACACTTCTTAACTGTAATTAAACTGTATCCCAAATCATACCATACCTGAAAATTGAACTATTTATGCTGCAAATTGAATTTCTCAAAGTGAATTCTTTATAAATAATGAACATTAACATAAAAAAACTATCTAAATTAAATGAGGTCATTTCTGTTTCTCAAAGGAAGCTTGATTTGCAACTCCATCAACTCCAATAAGACATATCAGAATAAGCAAAATGCAAGATGAACCTCAATCCTATGAAAATTAAAATCCAGCTCTTTCTTAAAGGGCAATAGTACTGCACAACTACTCTAACAAATTTTAGAGGTACAACAGACTTTAGAAGTCATATACATGACATCTTCCCCCATTTTATAAATCAAATAACTGAGAATAAAATAAGTCAGGGAAAGCACACAGATATAATATCCCCTACCACCCTCCCAAACATGAACAAAAAGAAACAAAAATGGAGACTAACACTACTGATGTAAGATAACTTAGGAAAGGACCCGACGTCATATCAGAAATGGGATGAGAAATAATGAGATATGGACCTAACAGAGGAAGTAAATTGTGAGCAGACACACAAATCCCATGCTCATGGATCATACCCATGCATACACAACAACACAGACATCCAACCATTGGAGTTGGCACTTCAGAGCATAAATTTCAAAAAAGAAAAAACAAGAGAAAAAATATCCAGAGAGTGTTTGAAAAACAAAATACCTTAATATAAAAGAAGAAAGGAAAATTCCCAGTTGTTAAAAAAGGCAAAATAGGCAGAACTTAAAAACAAAAGCAATTAACCCCTAAACAAAAGCTTTAACAATCCAGAGGGCTAATTGACTGTTTATAGGTCCTAGAGTTTAGGATTGTAATGCCTATTCAGGGACAGGAAATGACCTTGACACAGTATAAAGAAGAGAAAATTGTAGCACTGAGTTAAAATTAGACTAGAAAAGCTCCTCTCATCAGCTATGTGGAGAAAAATTAGAATTTTGATTAACTGGGGTTTGGGGAGAGGAAAAAGAATCCCATAAGGAATCAAGGGCCCCATATATGTGCCACGCAAATGTGGAATCTGAATTTAAGGTATATACATAGTGAGGTTATGCCAGAAGCATAAAATTAACATGAAGAGGATTTTAAACTGTAGAAATTCCTGGGATGCTGGGCAGAAGCAAATGCAAAACTGCTCTGTTATGATACTTTTACAATCAGGGGCGCATGACCTCCAACATCCTCTCCCGAAAGTAAACTAAAAATCAGCTCCTAATAAAACAATCACAAATGATATGGAGAAACAATTGATTACAAGAGATATAAGTCAAATCACACAGAAAGTGTAGTACCCCTAAGAACTTAAAATTGAACAATCTGAGGTAATCATAAAATAAATATTAATGTATATAAATTATTAAAGGAAAAAGAGGAAAGAATTGAGACCATAAGGAATAAACAAGGTATTAGGAAAAGAACAGTTCAGTTTGAAAAATAACCAAATAGAATTCTAAAAATGAAAAACATAAGTCATTGTGATTAAAAACTCCGTGAGCAGGTTGAACAACAGTAAAGAAGAAATTTGTAAACTGAAAGCTATACCTGAGAAAATTATGCAAACTACAACACCAGAAATGAAAATATGGAGACTTTGGAAGATATTTTAAGAGATGTGGTGAAAAAAATTGAGAAAGTGTAATGTGAGTCTAATATAAGTCATAGAAAGAGATACTAGAAACAATGTAAGAGGGGCAATATTTGAACATATAATAAGTGGTGCATTTTCCAAAATAGAAGAAAATCATCTTTGCGATGTACAAATATTACTGAGCATAAGAAGCAAGAAAAAGTCCACACCTAGACATTAAAGATATTTACAGATAAATTCAGATTTCGCTACTCATAGACTATACTTAGAAAAACTGCTAAAGAATGAAATTAAGAAAGGAAATATGACCCAAAAGGAAGGAGAATACAAAAGGCAAAAATGAACCAAGACAGTGTTGAAAAAGAAGAGTAAATGTAAATAAAATTAGATACAAACAATACACATAATAATGACCAATTGGAATTAAAAACAAAATGAAGTTAAATTATGAAATAACTATTATATAGCCAATGGGAAGGAGTTTATTGGAATTAAACTGTTATAAGCTCCTTGAATTATGTGGGAGTAGAGTAAGTAGACTTAATATTTAATAAATAGAAAGTTGTACCATATGCAGTGATGAATATATTCAATACAATGAAGTTATATCTTTCCAAATTAATCTATAAGATTAAAGCAACCCCAATTAAAATACCCAATAGAGTTTCTACTGGAACTTGAGTAGCTGATTCTATAATTAATAAGAAATAGGGAAATTTTGAAGAAGGAATAAATACAAAGCTCTATAACATGACTCATTATAATCCTTCATAAATCAATGTGATATTAATTGAAGGTAGATAAATAGATTAATGGGTAAAGTAAAGAGAACAAGAGTAGAATCAAGCACATATGAAAATATGGATTATGATAGAGGAAGCATCACAAGTCAGTAGGAAAAGATGTGCTACTTATTTTTTTTTATTTCAGCATATTATGGGGGTACAAATGATTAGGTTACGTATGATGCCCTTGCCCTCCCTCCTCCCCAAGTCCGAGCTTCAAGTGTGTCCATTCCCCCGGAGGTGTACATCTCACTTATTGTTTGCACATATGCCCGCACTCTCCTCCCCCTCTCCCCTTCCCCTGCCCAACAACTAATACATGTTATTCTTATATGTGCAAGTAAATGTTGATCAGCTAATACCAATTTGATGGTGAGTACATGTGGTGCTTATTTTTCCATTCTTGGGATACCTCGCTTAGTAGAATGTGTTACAGCGCCTTCCAGGAGTATATAAGAGGTGCTATATCACCATTGTTTCTTAAAGCTGAATAGTACTTCATGGTATACATATACCTCAGTTTATTAATCCACTCATGTATTGATGGACATTTGGGTTGTTTCCACATTTTTGCAATTGTGAATTGTGCTGCTATGAACATTCGAGTGCAGGTGTCTTTTTCATAGAGCGACTTTTGCTCTTTTGGGTAGATGCACAGTAATGGGATTGCTGGATCAAAATGGGAGGCATCAATCTATCAGACTTCAAACTCTATTACAAAGCTGGAACATTAAAATCAGCTTGGTACTGGCACAAAAACAGAGCCATTGACCAGTGGAACAGAACTGAGAACCCGGATATAAAACCGTCCACATATAGCCGTCTAATCTTTGACAAATCAGACACAAACATACACTGGGGAAAAGAATCCTTATTTGATAAATGGTGCTGGGAAAACTGGATAGCCACATGTACAAGACTGAATCAGGATCCACACCTCTCACCTCTCACAAAAATCAACTCACGCTGGGTCACAGATCTAAACCTAAGGAGTGAAACTATTAGAATTCTAGAGGAAGATGTTGGAAATACTCTTCTAGACATTGGCCTAGGCAAAGAATTGATGAAGACAACTCCAAAGGCAATTACAGCAACAACCAAAATAAATAAAAGGGACCTGATCAAATTAAAAAGCTTCTGCACAGCCAAAGAAACTGTCACAAGAGCAAACAGACAACCTATAGAATGGGAGAAAATTTTCGCGTGCTACAAATCCGACAGAGGGCTGATAACCAGAATCTATTTAGAGCTCAGAAAAATCAGCAAGAAAAAATCAAACAGCCCTATCAAAAAGTGGGCAAAGGACATGAACAGAAATTTTGCAAAAGAAGACAGAATAATGGCCAAAAAACATATGAAAAAATGCTCAACATCTCTAATCATCAGGGAAATGCAAATCAAAACCACAATGAGATATCACCTATTTCCAGTGAGACTGGCCTTTATCAAAAAGATCCAAAACAATAAATGTTGGCATGGATGTGGGGAGGTAGGAACACTCATACACTGCTGGTGGGAATGCAAATTAGTGCAACCTCTGTGGAAAGCAACATGGAGATATCTTAAAGAGATACAAGTAGAACTACCATTTGATCCAGCAATCCCATTACTGGGCATCTACCCAAAAGATGTGCTACTTATTAAGATGAGGTAGGACTATGCCTTACACATATCATACATATCAAAAACATGAAATTAGAGCCTGAGCACACAACATGAAGACATAATTATTAGCTGGATTCAAATTTTGGCAAAATTCAAATATAGGAGAATAACTTTATGGTGTTGTGGCAGGTAAGGATTTCTTGAATGAATAAACAAAAGCTCATATTGATTAAATAGAAGATAATAGCAAGTATTGGTGAAGACGTGGACAAATGTAAACTAATATATATGGCAATATCTAGTTATATTGAGGATATGCACACTCTATGACTCAGCTACTCCATTTCTATGAATATGATCTTGTCAAAAGACAAGCAATTGATCATATTTTTTTTAACTGACTCATTTCAAAGTTCAGTTTGATTACATGGCACTTAGCACAAGTGATCACATTCTGGTCCACTGAGGCCTAGTGCGGAAGGCTCTAGGTCTCCCATAAACTCTGTTTAACAATTCCACTGTTTTGGTAAGGCTCTCACCTAGATCAGAGTGTGACCAAAACTGAGTGCATCAGCAATACTCTCTCGGTCACAATCATTTTCGGTATTCAGTTTCAACATGTCATTCACAGGTTATAGTGTCCTCATTATCATACATTTCTTGGAAATTTTGTCATTAAAGCAAAAAAGACCATTCAGCATTCAGCAGATGGCAACATGTAGACATTTAAGACTTTTTGAGAGGATACAGTGTATCTAGGAATTTACTATTATGATTATCAGGAAGACAATACCAAGAGTCTGGAATGTGCCCCTTAGCCAGGGTACCCATGAAGCAAACAAGTAAAATTAAATAGATCAAAGAATGAGCCAGATGAAGAATACACATTTTAACCAAGCAGCCTGTTGATTAATTTTTTGCAACTGAGTCTATTTATTTACATACAACACAAAGGCTTAGCAACTGCACAGATCTCTCCTTGTTCAGGTAGCAATTCTATTATCAAGTATCCCATGACTGGGTTAAAATAAAGCAGGGAGTGAGAACAAGTGGGTGAAGAAGTCTGACTCTATAAAAAGTAGCACTAGTACAATTTCAACAATAGTAGCTTTATGGATATTGCTAAAGTTTGCCACTGAGCGGACTAAAGGATCTCTTAGGTCATGCAAAGATTTGGGCACGCCATGAGATCAAACACTCTGTCAAGTTACCTGGATAGGATAATAATTGTGAAATTCTAATTACAACATCACCCTTCAAAGCAAAAGACATACACATCAGCAAGGAAAAAATTAAGAGGGGTAAGAGTTTCATTATGAAGGAGAGTTTTGCTCTGGCATCTTGGGAAAAACTGTCCACAGCATGAACTCATTAACTTATCATTATGGTTTGAATTTGAATGTCTCTGGGTATGACATAGAGAATTTTGGTGAATTCTGAGTGGCCCATGCATCAAGAATGATGGTTGTCCCTTGAAATTTACATGGAATTGTCCAGTTTCAGCTTAAAGGGCTTCAGGAACAGAGAGTAGTCTTGTTCTTTTTTTTCCCATCAACAATATTGTTAATTTATTATTGTTTTCATACACTTCTGGTGGGACTGTAAACTAGTGCAACCTCTGTGGAAAGCAATATGGAGATACGTTAAAGAGATATAAGTAGAACTACCATTTGATCCAGCAATCTCATTACTGGGCATCTACCCAAAAGAACAAAAGTCACTCTATAAAAAAGACACTTGCAGTCAAATGTTCATAGCAGCACAATTCACAATTGCAAAGATGTGGAAATAACCCAAGTGTCCATCAATACATGAGTGGATTAATAAACTGTGGTATATGTATACCATGGAGCTCTACTCAGCCACAAAAAACAATGGTGATCTAGCATCTCTTGCATTATCCTGGATAGAGCTGGAACCCATTCTACTAAGTTAAGTATCCCAAGAATGAAGAAATAAGCACCGCATGTACTCACCAGAAAATTGGTTTCACTGATAAATACCTAAGTGCATATATAAGAATAACATTTACTGGGTGTTGGGCAGGTGGGGGGGTAGGAAATGGGTATATGCATACATAAGGAATGCAATGCACACCATCTGGGGGATGGACACGCTTGAAGCTCTGACTTGGGTGGGGAGAGGGGGTAAAGGCAACATACATAACCTAAAGACCTCTGCCCCCGTAATATGCTGAAATTAAAAAAAAATATCATATTTTTTTATTTTTTTAAATTTCAGGATATTATGGTGGAATAAATGTTTAGGTCACGTATATTGCCTTTGCCCCAGCCAAGTCAGAGCTTCAAGCGTGTCCATACCTCAGATGATGCACACTGCGCCCTGTAGGTGTGAATATACCAATCCCCTCCTCCCCCCTCCCATCTGCCCAACACCCGATGAATGTTATTACTATATGTGCACTTAAGTGTTCATCAGTTAAAACCAATTTGATGGTGAGTACATGTGGTACTTGTTTTTCCATTCTTGTGATACACTCATACACTGCTGGTAGGACTACAAACTAGTACAACCTCTGTGGAAAGCAATGTGGAGATACCTCAAAGAGATACAAGTAGAACTACCATTTGATCCAGCAATCCCATTATTACTGGGCATCTACCCAAAAGAACAAAAGATAGTCTATAAAAAAGAAATCTGCACTCGAATGTTTATAGCAGCACACTTCACAATTGCAAAGACGTGGAAACAACCCAAGTGCCCATCAATACATGAGTGGATTAGTAAAATGTTGTATATGTATGCCATGGAGTTCTACTCAGCCACAAAAAACAATGCTGATCAAGCACCTCTTGTATTATCCTGGATAGAGCTGGAACCCATTCTACTACGTGAAGTATCCCAAGAATGGAAAAACAAGCACCACATGTACTCCTCATCAAATTGGTTTTAACTGATCAACACTTAAGTGCACATATAGTAATAACATTCATTGGATGTTGGGCAGATGGGACGGAGGAAGAGGGGATGGGTATATACACACTTAATGGGTGTGGTGCACACTGTCTGGGGGATGGAAACACTTGAAGCTCTGACTCAGGTGGGAGAAGGGCAATATACATAACCTAAACACTTGTACCCCAGTAATATGCTGAAAAATAAACCAAAAAAATAAAAAATAAAAATAAAGAACTGGTAGTTTCAAAATAAAATGTCACATAAACATTATTCTCATCAGTTCATTTGGGCCTATGTAACTAGCTTTTTTCCTGCTTAATCTTGATATAGCAGTTTTATTAAGCTGTCATTTTCTTCATTAGAATTTTTCAAATTCTTAACCAGTCCAATGGTAAGATCTTAAAGTTATCAGAAATCTTTCCTTTTCAGAGTCCTTTCCATGAATGTCCTTGAAGATGAAACAATTTAGGATTATATTTATTTGCAGAAGCTTTCAGAAAACAATTAACTTCCTGTGGGTGACAAGACTTAGTATAGCAATGGTTAAAAATCTGATGAGATATCATATATTAATAATAATGATGCAATAGACAAGGAAATTTGGTTATTTATGTTGCCTATAACATTTTAATATAACAACCAAAATTATGACTGATAACACATCAGATTCTAGGAATTTCATACAATTTCTAGAACACACATTAATAATATATTCACACAAATATGAAACTCAAAAGCAGGTTAAACATCATTTCTTATTTGACAATGCTTTCCATATAATTTGATACTATCAACTAAGCCTAATTAGCTTATTATCTCTGTTTCTGACATTTCAGGGACCCTCTGGAATGTCTCAAAGTTAGTTTGAGTTCAGTCGAGAAGACTTAATTTAAAATTTGATTTTTCAAAAGTTGGCCAAAAATGTTAAAAGGTTTAAAACACTTGATTAAACATAATCATTGGTCATTGCTAAACAAATAAAAGCAATACATAAAAGTTACATAATTGCAAAGGAATTTAGCTCATTTAAAATTAAAAAGACTCAGTTTTCTTAACTGACCAAAATACCTATTATAAAAGATAACATAAGGTACAAGGAATTATCTTGATAAAACACAAAATCTCTTCTTTTTTTCTGCTTCAGCAGATCACTTACAGGGAAAAGAAAATCTTTCATAGTCTCTTATCAACACTTCAAAACAAGCTTGTTTTTGTTTAAGAAAAAAAAAAGACAAGCAAATTCTAGTTTTGCATCAGTGTACCTTTGATATGAAGGTTGATTTAGAAAAAAAAAGCTCATAATAAATTCATACAAATTTAGCTCACTTGACCAGACATAATTTTTTTGTCTTCACAGTCCTTCTACAACTTTCTTATGTCTATTTAGGTTTTCCGATATTATTCCTCTTTCCCACAGTTAAACAATCACTCTACTTTAGGACAAAAATTACTCTCTTTTTCCCTTAACAAAAAAAACCCACATTCTCATTAATTTTAACTTCCTTATAAAACATACCTTTATTTCCCTTGCACATAGAGTTGCTTCCCTTTTTATTTCTAGTTTTTATTTCTATCATATATGAATTAGAAATTTTAAATCTTTATTAATCTTAATTTTTAGTGAAAACTAGTAAGTACTGTGAATTGTTTTATATCAGCATTCTATATGAACATCATTTCATAATTTTTGGAAAAATCCTTCCTCATAATAAAATTTTTTCATATTTATTAACAGACCCAAATATATTTAGCTTATCTGTACTGTATAAAAGATGCCAAAAATATATATACTTTAAATTTATAGTCATTAATTAATGTTTTGGCATTTTTAACTTACTTAGAAATGATTCAAACATTTCATGAATATCTATTACTTAATTCAACATGATATAACTTTAAGATTTCAAGTTAGTGAAAAATATTTTTGAAACTATGAAAAGTTCATTCATAATTTTTTATCCCATTTACATTCACCTAATTTACTCATTCTCAACAAGTATGCTTGAATTGCTCTTTAAACAAAGATAGCTACTGAAGGAGTTCAGAAAATGCCATCCCAAAATATGTCACTTTAGAGCTGAAGGCACTTGTAAACCAGCAAAATGCAGGGAGAGACTTCTGTAAATTTCCCCTTATCTGCTTAAACACAGATACTCCAAAAGGAATTTGATTTTCATCAATCCTCTCCCTCGGAAGTTCGATCAGCCAAGGAAATTAGCTCTTCTCAAGGAGTCTAGAAGTGGATACCAAATCTAGACTTTGTCACAAACCATTATCTATTCTTCTAAGGGCCCATTCATCTTTCCCCAAAATCATTTACTCTGAGAATATGTCTCTTCTTCATTCCCCAGCCATTTTAACCATTCCAGTGGTGGGCTCAATCAAGGGATTCTTGTCCTTTTCTTCATTGACTTGCCTGATTATTGAGCTAAGTGATTGTTAGCTAGATTGTTCATTGTAATCTCTGCTTTCCAGCTTTTTAGATTTTTTCCAGACTGGGGTAAATAGAGTAGACTGGTTTACAGCCCTGTAATGTTGGGGGACTGAGACGGGGCTCCTCTGGCCCATACAACCTTTGGTAGATTTAACCTTTGTTTTAACTCCATCAATGTCCATGTTATTTTCTTAATTTTAATAACCATTAAAAATTTTTCTACCCTAAATTTGCATTTTGAAAGAGATGGCACTTAAGTAAAATAAGATAGAAAATTTACATCTCAAAGGCCCAGAACTTACAGGGCTAAATACTGTTATTTGCCAAGACAAAGAAGGGTACAAATAGGAAGCCCAGTTAAGACCAAATAGTCAAAGATGAAGCTTGTTTAGACCTATGCTTTATCCCATTGTAAGAATTTCTAGTGATTTTCTTATATAGATATAAATTTTTACAAAAGACATTAAAAATAACTGGCTAACTGCCAGAAAAGTATATTTTAGAGATTGATTTATTTCTATATGTAGTATTTTCAACTTAGGTTCTGTTTGTTAACTACATTACTGAATTCAGGGTAGAGCACATTAATGAATTGGGCAAACAAAGCATTTTCTATGCCAGGACTCAGCGTAGATAGCTCTGAAAAACAAGCAAACCTGCTTGACCTGAGGGCTTAACTTTTATAAATACTTTAGTTTATTTTTGCCTTCAGGGTGGGAAAGCAACTAAATGAAAAGTTAGAAAGATTCAATTTTTCTTATCAATTAGTTACTTAAGCTTTTCATTTGCCTTTTATAAGGAGTCTTTTGAAGAAACAAAACTTTTTGAAATCTTTATAGAAGCTTCTGCACTTCATTCAAAATAGGCAACCACAGGTGGGCCAACTTTGGGAGTCCTTATTTTCAAATACACTTCTTAGATGAACAGTCTTATTCATTTGGAAAATTGTACATAAATGACCATCATAATTCTAAATTATCTTTAGTAATATTTTGCCACTTTTATAAGTATCTGCACTTTCAGGGCCTAATTCTTACACATGTAAAAGGCAAGCATAGCTAGAATTTGAAGTATGCATTTCTTTAGAAATTAAGGATCCCATTTTTACATTAAATCTTGGGTCTCTCAGAACTGTGATAACAGCCTAAAAAGGAAACACCACAGAGTTGTGTCATGTGATATTTTCACAGTGTTCTCACATCACAAGGAAATTTTCTTAAGGTTAGCCGGCAACCTAGTGTCAAAACTAACCCATTCTGTGACCCAACTTATCCTAACATGGGAGTCCTATTTTTAGGCAGCTAGCACTGTAGGCAGCTTTTAAGTGTCTGACCTGTTCCCACCTATCAAGTGGTGACTTTGGCTCTGAGATTTTCCCCTACATAAGTACACAAGAAGAAGAAACAAAGAGGAGAAAATCCAAATCCATGAAAATTTCCAAAAACCAAAGTTGCATACCTCCTGCAGTAACAGCCACTTACTACAACCACTAAAAGAAGCTGCAGTCCCTGCCAGTGACACATTAATCACCATAAACCCCCAAAAGGTCATGTGCTCTCTCACAGCACAGACTAATCCTTGAATTCGAAAGCCACAAAGATCAGAGGTCTCAATGCAAAATGAGTAGACTGTGACCCAAGAGGCACTTACTTAAAACCCTTGGGGCTCCATGTATATGACAGGGGACCACAAAGGGGTCCACAGTGCCTCTTGCGCATTCCTCAAAAGTTATCAGGAGTCATCAACAGTATCCTTTGGGTCCCTTCATGGTTGCCAAAAACTGTCAAGACAAAAAAAAAATTCCACAAATTAAGTGTAAAGATCTAACTGGCTTTTATTTGCAGTTTTAGATCAGGCAATTTTTCATTCTATAAGGTAGAATGAGTCTTTCAGTAAGCTGAGCAGAGAAGATTGGCTTTACAGATAAAAATGGGCTGAAGAAAGCAGAATCAGGAAACAAAAAGAAGATTGGTCCTATTTTCCCAGAAAATTGACCCATTTCAAAGTTCAGTGTGATTATGTGGTACTTAGCACAAATGACTCCATTCTGGTTTGGTGTGGTGTCCTGCTAGTACAGAAGGATAGCCCAAAGCAATGCACTCCCATAAACTTAGTTTAAGATAGAGAATTCTCTCTCATTTGTGCTTGTATATACAAATGCCCATTGTAGCAATTTTTGGAAAAGAGAAAGTTTGGAAACAATCAAAATGTTGACCAGTACAAAACTACATGTATCAATATATCTCTACATCCTTGACATTTCCGCTAAAACATAACTAAAAACATTTGATGTGAACAGAACATATAACACAGTGGGTTATAGGTATTCTACAATCACTTCAGCAGAAAACAATGCATTCAAAAGTAATATCAATAACAGAGGAGAAAATATCAATCAAGGGACAGTTTGACCTAGGGTAAAAAAAAATCTAAAAATATCTGCATATACATAGTATGCATATACAGGTTAAGTATCCCTTACCTGAGATACTTGGGGTCAGAAGTGTTTCAGATTTTTCTGGATTTTGGAATATTTGTGTATACATAATGAGATATCTTGGGGATAGGACCTAAATCTAAACATGGCCATCTATATTTCATATTCATCTTATACACGTAGCCTGAAGGTAATTTTATACAATATTCTTAATAATTTTTTTGTATGAAACAAAGTTTGTGTTAAATACTTATGTGTAGAATTTTTCACCTGGTGTCACATCGGCACTCAAAAAGATTCAGTTTGGGGCATTTCAGATTTCAGATTAGAGATGCTCAGTCTGTACTTGTCAACATGTGGGTGTTGAGGAGAACAATTATGGGGTAATGCTATCAGGAATGGAGACTACCATATCATTATTCTAGTTCCTATGTCAGACCTAAGAGGACAGATTCAGCAATTGATACTGTAATAATCTTAAGCAAAAACAGGCAGTTAACTCAGCCCCCAAATCTTATAGATATCTAGATGCATTCTCTACATAATCCTAGACATGTAGATTTATTTATTTGGGCCTTGGATTAGCAAGATTGCTCGATTTGTACTATTTGTTTTATAATTGTTTTAAAGCCTTTTTATAGACTTGCTTAACCAAATCAAGGGAAAAAAGCCTCAATGTATAGTTTTTTTTCTGGTAAATAACCAACTACATGGTGACAACCACTACTTGGAACTAAGTAAATACCTGAGTTAACAATATGGCTTCATTCAATCTATTCGACAAGCATTTACTGAATGGTTCTTATGTACCACTTACTATAATAAGCAATAATATATTTTTATACTGTTTCTGTAATCATTTTCATTCCTGTCACTAGGTATAAATTCATAAAATATTGCTCTTGGAGTTTACCAGAGAAGGAAAAAACTGTCCACATTTTATAAATCCCCCAATACTCAGTACTAATTGAACCAGCAGGAGATCTCCTTGGAGAATATTCTTCATACTAGGAATCTATCCCCATGACTGGTAATCACAAAATGAATATCAACCAAACACAGGAGAAAATTATTATATATTTTTTTTTACTTTCCCCCCAAATTCTCTAAATGCCACAACATAGGAAAATTATTCCTGCTTTCACTATCATCCTGAACATAAAGGTTTATACAAGTTTCATTTGTAAAGTAACCACGGCTCACTCAGACCACAGATGTAACTGGTACCTGGAAAGGAGTCAACTAGAAAAAATGTACTCAAGTTCTCAGGCTTGAGAAATAAACAAAAAATCATATTTCTTTCTGGGAAAAGCAGTAGATACTTTATGCAAACTTCTTCCAGGGAAGTTGAATGTTCTGATTTAAGTAAAAAGATTGGATTTCCTGAGATGATTAATTGGCAGAGCAAGCAATCCAAGTTACTATGATTTCAAAGCAAGTGCATCTTTAATTTATGTATCTCAATAAAAAGGAAGGCAACAAGAATCCAGGTGTAAATGGATCCAGTGCTAATGTCTCTTGTTATTAATATTACACAATTGCAACAGCAGCATTTTCTGATAGAGGGTATATATTAATAGTAGTAATAGCTGCTATGTCCATCTCTGAGACTTCTAGATCTCTATGCTACCGGTCAATGTTCACTGCTTTAGAACAGAATGAAAATTTCACTGTAGTGCACTGTGTACCACTATCCCATAGGGGAAGTTCTCATTCCTAACCCAGCTGGTCATCCTCACTTGACACTAGACAATGAAGATTATCTGATGTGATGCTTACTCACCCTAATACTCCTATTAATTTGTATATGGGGCATGCATAAATAAATTACTAGTAAACTTTTGGCCTGCCTTCATTTGAATTTCCATAACTTTTTTTTTTTTTTTTTTTTTGAGACAGGGTCTTGCTCTGTCACCTCGGGCTAGAATGCAGTGGTGTCATCATAGCTCACTGCAATCTCAAACTCCTGGGCTCAAGCCATCCTCCTGCCTCAGCCTTCTGAGCAGCTGGGACTACAAGCTCAAGCCACCATGTCCAGCTGATTTTTCTACTTTTTGTAGAGATCTGGTCTTGCTTTCGCTCAGGCTGGTCTTGAACTCCTGGCCTCAAGCAATCCTCCTGCCTTGGCCTCTCAAAGTTCTAGGATTACAGGCATGAGCCACCACCTCCAGCCTGCATTTCTACAACATTTTTTTTTATTTCAGCATATTACAGGGGTACAAATGTTTAGGTTACATATATTGCCTTTGTCCCGTGTGAGTCAGAGTTTCAACTGTGCTGATCCCTGGGTGGTGCACACCACACCCACTAGGTGTGAATGTACCCATCCCCTCCTCCCCCCTCTCATTTGCCCGACACCTGAAGAATGTTACTACTATATGTGCACCTAAATGTTGGTCAGTTAAGTCAGTTAATACCAATTTGATGGTGAGTACGTATGGTGCTTGTTTTTCCATTCTTGTGATACTTCACGTAGTAGAATGGGCTCCAGCTCTATCCAGGATGATACAAGAGGTGCTAGATCACCATTGTTTTTTGTGGCTGAATAGAACTCCATGGTATACATATACCCCATTTTATTAATCCACTCATGTATTGATGGGCACTTTGGTTGTTTCTATGTCTTTGCAATTGTGAATTGTGCTGCTATAAACATTCTGGTGCAGGTGTCTTTTTCATAGAGTTCTTTTGTTCTTTTGGGTAGATGCCCAATAATGGGATTGCTGGATCAAATGGTAATCCTACTTTTAGCTCTTTGAGGTATCTCCATATTGCTTTTAAGAGGTTAAAAAAACATAACCTAACAATGCCCTTAAAACTTCCTTGTGAAATGAACTTAATAATCTCTGATATTCCTTCCAATTCTGAGACTAAGCATTCCCATGACAGTGACATATATTTTTAGGGCCAGTTTTGGTATTTTGACAGCCCGGAGGATTTTCATTTTGCTCATAACCACAGAGACACTCCAGACACTGAAATAATCCTCCTATATTACCTCACAATAAAGAAAATTATTTTAGAACAGTCCTTTAGCATAGAAGATTCCTTTACCAGGAACAACGCAGGACCCATATTATGTCTTATTATTTATCAGAGAATTTTTAATATCCTTATTAATCATGGATAGAAATTAGAAGTATAAGTGATGTGAGTTTACTTCTCTGTCCTCAGCACTTACAAAGGGGCAAAGAAGGTATCAGTTCCCCATTTTTATGGGTGAGTAGTACTCCATGGTATACATATACCACATTCTATTAATCCACTCATCTATTAATGGGCACTTGGGTTGATTCCACATCTTTGCGATTGTGAATTGTGCTGCTATAAACATTCTAGTTCAAGTGGGGTTTTTTTGTTTTGTTTTTTATAAAATGACTTTTTTTCCTTTGGTTAAATGCCCAATAGTGAAATTGCTGAATCGAGTTGTAGGTCTACTTTTAGTTCCTTGAGGAATCTCCATACTGCTTTCCATAGAGTTTTTACCAGTTTGCAGTCCCCACCAACACTGTGTGAGTGTTTCTTTCTCTCTGTATCCACGCCAGCATCTGTTGTTTTGGGACTTTTTTATAAAAGCCATTCTCACTGGAGTTAGGAGTTATCTCGTTGTAGTTTTGATTTGCATTTCCCTGATGATTAGAGATGTTGAGCACTTTTTCATATGTTTATTGGCCATTAGGCTTTCTTCTTTTGAAAAGCTTCTGTTCATGTCCTTTGCCCACTCATTCTTCTAAGTGAAATACCGCAAGAATGGAAAAACAAACGCCACATGTACTAACTATTAAACTGAAACTAACTGAAAAACACTTACATGCACATATGGAAGTAAAATTCAATGGAAATCAAGCAGGTGGGAGGGGGAAGAAGGGATGGGTAAATTCACACCTAACAGATACAATGCACACTATCTGGGTGATGGGCACACTTATAACATTGACTTAAACTGTACAAAAGCAAGACATATAACCAAAATGTTTGTACCCCCATAATATTCTGAAATTTAAAAATAATAATAAGGGACAAAGAAGGTTTTAAGAAAACATGAGGAGATGAAAAGCAGATTTTTACCTTCTCCAGTTCTATCTGAGCTCATAGCTCTGTCAGCAAGGGGCATAAACCAAGACTAACTCTGAAGACTCTTGCCTCTATGATTAACCATGCCTAAGAGAAATATCAGGAAACTGAAGCAGGAAACTTAACATGAAGGAAAAGATCATAGAACCAGGTCAATCAACAAGATGTGAAGGAGTCAGAATAATAACTCCCAGGTTTTTATAACCTCCTCCAGGAAGTCTCACTTTACCACACACATCCTATGTTAATGTCACTTACTCTTAACACATTGTCATCAATGTGGATTAATACTTATTTACAGAAATGCTGACTTGTATATTTTTAAACAAGTGGGACTACAACAAACTAAAAAGCTTCTACACAGCAAAGACACAATAGAGTGAAAGAGCAACCTAGAGAATGGAAGAAAATACTTGAAAATCATATGTCTGATAAGAAATTAATCTCTAAAATATATAAGGTAGTTTTATAATTCAATAGCAATGCAAGCTAATAATCCAATTTTAAAATGAACTAAGGACTGGAACAGATATTTCTCCAAAGAAAAAATACAAATGGCTAACAGGTATATGAAAAAATTCAACTTCATTAATGAACAGGGAAATACAAATCAAAAACTCAATGAGATATCACCTCACACCTGTCAGGATGCCTATTATCAAAAAGAAAAAAAGAAAAATGTTGGCAATGATGTTGAGAATTTGGAACCCTTGCACACTGTTGTTGGGAATGCAAAATGGTATAGCATCTATGGAAAACATATAGATGTTTCACAAAAAAATTAAAAACAGAAATATCACATGACCCAGCAATCCCACTTCTGGGTATATATCTAAATGAAAAAAAAATCTATATGTTGAAGATATATTAACACTGCCATGTTCACTGAAGCACCATTCACAATATCCAAGATATGGAAACAACCTAAATATCCTTCAGCAGATGAATAAATAAAGAAAATATGGTATATACATACACTGGAATATTATTTGGCCTTAGAAAAGAATGAAATTCTGCAATATGCAACCACATGGATGAACCTTGAACACATTATGCTAAATGAAAGAAACCAGTCACAGAAAGACAGATACTACATGATTCCACTTATGTGAGGTATCTAAAATAGTTCATTTCATGGATTCAAAGAGAGGAATAGTGATTGCTGGAGGCTAGGAGAGGGGAATGGAGAATTACTAATCAATAGGCATAATAGAGGCTAGATCTCATATTAAGTGCTCTTACCATGCGAAAGTAAAATTTTAAAAAATTAAAAATAAAAAAGCAAACTACTATTTTTGTGCCTACCACATGCAAGACCCTGTTAAACACTTTAGCTTATTTCTATTTGCCTTTCCAGATTCATTTATTCATCTAATATTTATTGAGTGCCTACTATGTTACAAGCACTGGAAATTCAGTATGAATACAATGAAGTCCCTGCCATGTGTAGCTTGGATTCTAGTGGGGACATACAGACAACAAATAACAAATATAATACAGATAAATTATATATTATGTTAAAAGTGATAAAAGTAATATGGCAAAATAAAATGCAGATAAAGGGAATTAGGAGTGGGGAGAGGGTGAGTTAAAATCATAAATGAAGTGACAGAGTAGGCTTCATTGAGATTTTGAAGGAAGAACAGGGTAAGCCTCATTGATACCTGGAGAAAAATATTCTAGGAAAAGGGAACAGCAACCACAAAAGCTAGTATGTTTGGTGTGCTCAAGGAAGAGCAGAGTAACCAGTATGCCTGGAAAAGAGGGAGTGATGAGGAGAAAGAAGGAGAAGATAAAATCAGAGATAGACGGGAGAATATCAAGTGGTGCTTTATAGGTCATTACAAGGACTTTATATTTTATACTGAGAGATAACAATGCACTAGGGAGGATTTGAATCTCACTTACAATTTAATAGGATACTCTGATTGTTGTATTGATAGTATATCATAGGGTGGCAAGAATGCAATCAGAAACACCAGAAGGGAAGATATTTTTATAATCCAAGTAAGAAATCATGGTGATTCAGGCAAAAATAATAGCATTGGATGGTAAGGAGAGATTAGATTCTGGTTATGTTTTGAATATAAGGCCAACAGGATTTTCTGAAGATTGAATGTGATCCGTTAAAGAAGGGGATCAAGAATGTTTGCAAGCTGTTCATCTAAACAACTGAGTAGATGGAGTTGCCATTCACTGAGAGAAGAAAGACATTGGGTGTGTGTGGGGGTGGGTATCAGAAGTTCAGTTTAGGAATGTTACATTAGAGATACCTATTAGATATCAAAGCAGACACATTAGGTAAATAGTTGAATATATAAGTCAAAAGCTTGGGACAGAGATCTGGAGTGAAGAAGTAAATATTGGTGTCTTTGGCCTACAGATGGTAGTTAAAGCTGTGAAGCTAAATGAGATCACCAAGGGGATAGGTGTAGATAGAGAAGAGGTCCTGAGATTAAGCCCTAGGTCACTGCTACATTATGGGGTCATGAAGAAGATGATGGAAAAGATAAGCAAAGAAGAAAGAAAGAGACAGATGACCAATGAGGTACTGGGCAAGAAAGTGTGGTTTTCCTGAAAGCCAAGTGATATATATATCAAGAGGAATATATTGCTATTACTGAAATAAGTAACGTAAGGGCTGAAAGGTGTCCCCTGTATTTATGAAAATGAAGGTCATCGATGACCTTGACAACAATAGTATCAGTGGAGTCATGGAGAGAAAAGCTTTACTGAAACAGGTTCAAAAGAAAATGGGAGAAGAGGATGTAAAGAACAAGTGTAGACAAATTTAAAGAGTTTTGCAGCAAGACAGAACAGATAAATGGGGTGCAAGGTGGTGGAGGAAAGGGGAGTAAAGTCAAGAGAGTAGTTTCTTTTAAGATGGGGGAAATAAAGCAGCACATTTGTATGTTGCAAGTAATAATCAAGTAAAAAGAAAAATTGATGTGGCAGAGAGGAGAAATTACTTGAGTAGGCAAAAAGGGTTAGAATCTAGTACAAAAGTGGAGAGACTGATTTTATTAGGAGTACAGAGTATATATACTCCTTTATATATTCTAAAAACAGTAAGATGGAGTATGTAAGTACAGAATCTAGTAGGAGGGTAGATATGGTGATAAGAGTCAATAGAACCTACTCTGGGGCCGAGACTATGCATTATGTTCTTTCCCTCAGTTCTTACATCCATGCTTCCCTAAAATGTCAAACACACTGTTTCAAAGGTAGCCATCGTTGGCATAATGGAAAAAGAACTGGACTTGGAATACACCATATTATGTTTGAGCCTTAGTTCCACAATTATCTAGTCTGTGATCCTACCCAAATTACCCGCACTTCTCTAATCTTCTGTTTTATCAACTGTAAAACAGAGTAGCTAATACAATTACTGGAAAATTATGTGAAAGCACTTAGTGTTTAAAGCTAAATGATTTTGAAAATAACTTTAGCTGTAGACATACCATTCTGGTCAACTGAAATACCATGCAGAAGCCCAACATATAAGAAGATTAAGGTAGAGATGCTTTGGTTACTGTGGATGTAGGTTGCCTGAAGTGCTGCCTACTCATCCCTTCCCCACTTTGACAGCTTTTTAAAGGGGTTTAGAGGGCCTCTACACCTCTTAGGAACACAGTTTGAAAGCTACTATAACTTACGAATACATTATATAATTGTTAACCCCATTTATATGTTACACATGTTTCCTTACTGCTTGATAAGACTTGATTGTCCTATTGATAAAGATGCCCATTCAGTTCATTAACAAACACAGAGCCCAGCAATGTCTACAAAACAGTGCTTAGTCCATACTTAATATTCCCATTATTGAATTTGTTCTTTTTCATCTTGGTGCTTAGGCTGCTCCAACATAAAAGCCATCTGCTGCCCATATTCATGAGGGAACAGGTGGGAAAATGCTTTAAATTATCAAAAGATATAATGATATCATGTAAGTATTTACCTATCCCCCAAAATTCAGTAACTATCTATTTCATGTCTGACCCTTTGTCAGATTCTATCACAAATGGCTGCAGAATTATAGTTCAACTGATATTGTTACGATAAATCTCCCATCTAGATATCACTTCCTTCTTCACAATGTGTTACTATTTTTCACCTCACCAAATCTTAATGAATTTGTTCATCATTTTCTGGCTAAAGAGGCTGTGGCCCTTTATCTGAAAATAAATTATTCAAATTTTGATTCGGAAAACCATGAAGACATTTCCATAATAATTTCTATGTGCCACAATTCACTTGTTTACAGACAAGCAGTAAAAGTGTAGTGGTTCAATGCCTCGATACTAGAGCCACACTTACATGATCTAAATTCTAAATTTTGCCACTAAATATCTGTGCAACCTTGTGCAAATTAATTAACCTATCTGTGTCTCATTTTTTTTCATCCAGCTTGTGGATGATTATGATAATGATGATAGCAATAATAGTTAATACTTATTGAGCCTTATTATACACCAGATTCTATTTTAATCCCCTTACATAAAAATGGTACTTATTAGGATGTGTTGAGGACCAAATTTAAGCAATACTATTAGAGTACATAGAATACCTGAACATAAGTGCTCCATAAATATTAGATAAAATTTTTTATTATAAATTCAACAAATGTTTATTGTGTACTATGTGGCAAGCAATATGCTACTCCTTGGGGAAAACAAACTTTAAAAACACAGTTCACACCCTCAAGAAATTCATTTGGAAGACTAACATGTACACAAAGAAGTCATTTCAATATAGCATCATATATGTTATTACTATAATTAAAGAATACAGGAGGTGCTATATTAGCATGATGAACAGGGCACCTAAGTCTGCGAGGGAAATTCTGAAAGAGCATCATAGAATAGGTAATTCTACAACTTAACTTTTAGGAACGACCAAAAGTTGTCCAAGTAAACAAAGGGAAAAGATCATTCTAAGCAGAAAGGAAAATATGTATATAGGCACCTGAGGCAATATAAATGAAGGCAGGTTTAGAGAAATTTAAATAAATTAATAAAACTTGAAGGTAAATTCTAGTGAGGGGAAGAGTGGACAGGAATAGAGGTGTAGAAGTATTATAGGCTATATGGCAGCAGCTCTCAAACCTTCTGGTTGCAAGAGTCCTTTTCACTTTTTTTTTCTTAATACCAAGCTACAGACGTGTTTTGTTTGTTTGTTTGTTTATTTCAAAGTATTATGGGGGTATGAATGGTTTTGGTTACATGGATTGCATTCGTAATGCTTCAGTCAGAGTTAAAAGTGTGCCCATCACCCAGATAGTGTTCATTGTACTTTTTAGGTAGGTTTTCACCCATCCCCTCCTCCTCACTCCCCATTATTTGATATCCATTGAGTTTTACTTCCCTCTATGCACATGTGTGCTCATCAGTTACTTTCAATTTAATAGTGAGTACTTGTGGTGCTTGTTTTTCCATTCTGAGTACCCCAAAAGGTTTTTGTTTATAGGGGCTTTATATATGTTTATGGTATTACAGTTATTAATATAAATGACACATTTTAAAAACACCAGAATATAACAGACTTTCATATCCTCTGGAAAAGTTCATAGTATACTTTTAAGAGAATGAGCACGGAAAAAGACATATTCTATAGCAGAGGGTAAAGTTTCAGCGAAATATAGGTCAATAGTGACAACTCTACCCTACAAAGATTAGAAGCAACTATGTTGGGTTTACAGAAACACATTTTCAGTTTTGTGCCTTCAGGTATTACCTCTATGAAGATGACCTCTATATCTTTATCTCTGATATTGACTTCTATGTCAAGCTTCAGCCCAATCCAGCCCCATCAGACATTTCTCCATGGAGAAATACACCCCCGAGTATTGGCACATAATAGTCACTAAATTAGAATTCATTCATAAAATATTTATTGGCCACTTATGATGTATCAGGCACTATTTTAGAGGTTGAAGATCTATCTGGTCACAAATTAACAACCTCATGTCACACATCAAGAACTAGACAAAGAAGAACACACCAAATCCAAAGTTAGCATATGAAGAGAAATAACAAAGCTCAGAATAGAACTAAAATAAATTGAAACAAAAAAATACAAAGGATCAATGAAACAAAAAATTGATTCTTTGAAAAGATAAAGGAAATCAATAGATCACTAGCTGGATTAATAGAAAAGAAAGGATTTAAACCAGCTCAATTAGAAATGACAAAGGGGACATTACAATTGACACGACACAAATGCCACACATCAGCCATGACCACTATGAAAACCACTATGCACACCAGCTAAAAAACATAGAAGAAATGGATAAACTTTTGCAAATACAAAACCTGTCAAGCTTGAATCAAGAAGAAATAAAAACCCTGAACAGATGAGTGGTAAAATTGAAATAATGAGTAGTAAAATTGAAACAGTAAAAAAAAAAAAAATCTCCTAAAAAGAAAAAAAGCCGCAGACCAGAAAGATTCATAGCTGAATTCTACCAGTCCTATGAAGAACTGGCACCCATTCTACTCAAACAGTTCCATAACATTGAGAAGGAGAGAATGCTCCCTAACTCATTCTACAAAGCCAGGATCACCTTGATACCAAATCAGGAAAGGACACACACAAAAAAGGATACTATAGACCAAGACCCCTTATGATCATAGATACAAAAATCCTGCACAAAATACTAGCAAATCAAATTCAACAGCATGTCAAAGGCAGTTCAACATGATCAAGTGGGTTTCATCCCAGGGATGTAAGGATGGTTCAACATATGCAAATCAAGAAATGTGATACATCACATAAACAGGAGTGAAAACAAAGACCATATGCAAACCATTTCATAGGTGCACTAACAGCGTTGAATAAAATCCAGCGCTACTTCATAATAAAAACTAGGCATGGAGGGAACATGCCTTAAAATAATAAAAAAAAATATGATAAACCCAAAAACAACATCATAGTAAATGCAATGAAGTTGAAAGCATTCCCACTAAGAACTGGATCAAGACAAGGGTGCCTACTGTCACATTTCTAGGCAATATAGTACTGGAAGTCCTAGCCAGAGAACTCAGGCAAGAGAAAGAAATAAACGGCATCCAAATCAGAAAGGAAGAGGTCCAACTATCCCTGTTTGATCTTGCCCCTCAAAAACCTTGGAGAATCCACCAAAAGACCCCAAGAATTGATAAATAAATTCAGTGAAGTCTCAGATTACAAAAACAATGTGCACAAATCAATAGCATTTCTACCTACCAATAACAATCAAACTGGGAGTTAAATCGAGAACTCAATACCATTTACAATAGCTGCAATGAAAATAAAATACAGGGGAATATACTTAAACAAGGACATGAAAGATATGTCCAAGGTAAACTACAAAACACTGATGAAAGAAACCATGGATGACACAAACAAATGGAAAAGCATCCCGCGTCTATGGATGGGAAAAATCAACATTGTTAAAATGTCCATACTGCCCAAAGTGATTTACAGATTCAACATGATTTCCATCAAAATACAGACATTATTTTTCACAGATCTAGATAAATAATCCTAAAGTGGGTAGGCAACCAGAAACGAGCCTGAATAACCAAAGCAATCTTAAGCAAAAAGAACAAATCTAGAGGCATCATGTTACGTGACTTCAAATTATACTGCAAGGCTATAGTAACCAAAACAGCATGGTACTAGTGTAAAGATGTAGACATAGACCAAAGGAACAGAATACAGAACCCAGACATATAACCATACCACTATAAGGAACTTATTTTTGATAAAGCAGACAAAAAGATACACCAGGGAGAGGGTATTCTATTCAATAAATGGTGCTGGGAAAATTGGAGAGGCACATGCGGAAGAATGAAACATGATCCCTATCTCTTGCCATATACAAAAATTGACTCAAAATTGACTCAAAATCGACTAAAGACTTAAATGTAAGACCTGAAGCCATAAAAATTCTAGAATAAAATGTAGGGAAAAGTCTCCTAGACTTCAGCCTATGGAAAGAATTTATGGCAAAGACCCAAGTAACAAATAGAGCAACGACAAAAATAAGTGCAACTTAATTAAATTAAAAAGTTCTACACAGCAGGGTAATAATCAACAGAGTAAACAGACAAACTACAGACTGGGAGAAAATATTCACAAACTATACATCTGACAAAGGACTAATATCCAGAATCCAGAAAAACTCAAATCAGGCAGAAAAAAAAATAACAAATAACTCCATTAAAAAGTGGACAAAAGATCTTAATGAAGTCTGCTAAAAAGAAGATAGACAAATGACTAACAAACAAATGAAAAAATGTTCGAGAAAAAATGTTCAACATCGTTTATCACCAGGGAAATGCAAATTAAAACTACAATGACATACCACCTCACCCCTGTCAGAATGGCCATTATCAAAAACTCAAAAAAACTAAGGATGTAGGCATTGATGCAGTGAAAAAAGAACATTTATCCACTGTCAGTGGGACTGCAAATTAGTACAACCTCTATGGGAAACAGTATCGAGATTCCTCAAAGAACTTAAAGTAAACCTACCATTTGATCCACTCATACCACTATTGGGTATCTACCTGAAGGAAAAAAAAGTCATTATATCACAAAGACATCCTCACTCAAATGCTTATTGCAGCAAAATTCACAATTGCAAAGGTATGGAATCTATTTAAGTGCCAAAAAATTGATTAGTACATAAAGAAAATGTAGCAAATATATGGCATGGGGTACTACTTAGCCATACAAAGAATGAAATAATTTCTTTTGCAGCAACTTGGATGGAACTAGAGAACTTTATCCTAAGCAAAGTATCTCAGGAATTGTAAAATGAACACCACATGTTCTCACTATTAAGTGCAAGCTAAATGATGTGCACACAAGTTCATATAGTGATGTGTAGGTCATTGGAAATTAAGAAGGGGGAGGCTGGGAGGGAGGTGAGGGATAATAGTGTACCTATCTGGTACCATGCATGCTACTCTGTTGATGGACTCACTAAAAGCCCTGACTTCAGCATTATGCAATTTATTCCGTGTAACAAAAACACTTGTATCCATTAATATTTTGAAATAAAAAAGAAACTAATTTCCTCACAAATAAAAATTATTCTATACGTTACAAAAGATAAATACCCCTACTATTAATAATAACAATAATTAACAATGAAATAAAGATTTACTACATTCCAGTCACTAAAAAAAAACACAGAAAAATATATAAACTAGTTCAAAATACATTGACAGTCTGAAGATTTACATCATTACTTCTCCTTTAGCTCATTTTTCACTCTACTATCCCTATAGTATTTTATCTTAATGCATATTATTTAGTGATTAAAATTATATTGATCATCTACTATATTTCTCTGTTCAAATATGTATATATTTTGATTTTTTTATATCCTCTATGTCTATAAAGCTCTGAACATTAATTTTTTTTCTCCTGAAATGAATTATCTTTACAAGTTTTTAGTACATGGTTGGTGAAAACAACATAAGTATATCAACATTTTGACAAATAGTTAAAATATAAATGCTACTGGAAGCACACCTCTTAATAAAATGATAAGAGCTGTTTTTCAAATTAGATTTAATATTTGTAGATGAATTTCATTTTTACAAAAATGAAACTGGTTTTATCAATTTTTAGAAATTTTCTTTGTTTTGTAAAATATGTAAGCATGAAAAAACTTATACGGAATTAGATTGGGATGGAGGGAATTTTGTTACAACAATGTATATTTAATTCTTTGAAAATTTTTTGAGTTACGTGGCAAAATTATATATTGATTTATCATCAAATATTCAACATGATATTATTCCTCCACATAATAAAGAGTTTTACCCGCTAAGGTATGGCAAAGTCATAACATGTAACAAAAATGTTTGTACCCCCATAATACCCTGAAATAAATAAATAAATTTAAAAAAGGAGAAAATTCTGCCATTCGCAACCATATGGATGGACCTAAGAGATATTTTACTAAGTGAAATAAGCCAGACACAGAAGATAAATACTGTATGAATTCACCTATATGTGAAATCTTAAAAATTCAAACACAAAGAAACAGAGAATATAAGAGTGGTTACCAGAGGCAGAGAGGTGGGAGAAATGGGATGATGTTGGTCAAAGGATACAAAGTTGCAGTTATGTAAGATGAGTAAGTCTAGAGATCTAATGTACAACACAATGACTATAGTTAATAATTCTGTATTGTATACTGTAAATTTGTTAAAGGAATAGACTTCAGGTGCTAGCACCAAAAAAAAGTTAACTGTGACATGTTATATATGTTTTATATATATGTGTGTGTGATGTGTGATGTATGTTCAGTTGCTTGACTGTAATAATCATCTTTATGTATATGTATATTAAAACATGATATATACCTTAAATATACAAAATTTTTATGAAAAATAAAAATAAACGAATAAGGAAATGAGTTACTATTTTACCTAAATCATTTTTAAAGTTGGCATCTGTCACTGGCTGCTAATAAATCTTAATTGATTATACCTGCTTCATGTATAAAGCTATCAAATGGCAGTGATGATTGGATTTGAACTAAATTCACTGGCTTTAAAATCTGTGCTTTTTCCATTTTGCGATACTGACTCCTCAGTATACTTACCAATATGTATGTCTATTCAATTATTAACAAGCTCCAAGAAAAATCTCTGGGTTTACTACTTGCTACTTTACCTTTCATATGTTTACCATCAGTATTACCTGTTAATGGAACAGCTTTGCTTCAGATACATTAGAAGGCATAACAGAGTAGTATTATAAATTACCCTGAGCTATGTATTCCTAACCCTTAAGGAATTTTTAGACTTACTGAAAAGAAAATGTACAGAAGCGCAGAAAGCTAAAACACTTCAAAGCAACACAGGCAAAATATGGAACAGGCTAAGAACACAAGGGTTAAAAAATACAGAATAATTGAATGGTACAAATATTGAGCATGGACATTCTTCTGAACAGAATCAGATTGAAAAAGGACAGCCACTAAACACCCTGAAATTCAAACCCAAAACTGCACTATATATGGAAGCTCACTGCCGTCTGCCATCCAATGTGAAATTAACACCATGGTATACTGCCTAAATAATCTCAGTGATGATATTTTATATAAAATCTTCCCTGAAATCAATATGTTTCTATTACTGAATTGTCACTCACTCTACTTTTCTTAGAAATAAAACTATTACCATCAATTCTGAAGAATAAATTGTAATTATGTCCTGGCTCATATTAGCTTCTGTTTTATAGGCCATTATACATCTTCCATTTTTTTATTAGAAGAAATAATTTCCATCACTTGAGAGTTTATAAAGCAATAAACAGTTCTTCATTACTCAGCACTTTTACAGAAACCATATCCTAGTAATTATGTGGTGCTCATAACTAAGTAAGTAAAACTATCAACATTATACTAAATTTAACTTAAAATGGTCATTTCTCTCTGCATTTTCTTAAAATCCTAATTATCATGCAAGTTTGGTTAGGAAGAGTTAGCTGACATCTCCGTCCTCATTAGTCTTAAAACTAAGCTGACTGGAAAGAAAAGCTATAGATGGATTTAAGAAGAAAAATTGTTATACCTTCATGAATAGCTAAGTGAACTGATTTTAATATCACAGTAGACTTTTGCACTTCTTTCTTTGCCTGCCATACTCTTCGCCCAGATAGCCAAAAACATGCCTTGCTTCCTAAATTCATTCAGATCTGTGCTCGGATGTCTCACTCAAAGAGATTGTTCTTAGCTACCCTACTAATAAAACAGCCACTACCATACCCTTTATCACTCTCCGTTTTCTCACTTGCTTTCTTTTTCCTTCTTAGCACTCATCATTTAGAGATAAGTACTTATCTCTTTGATTTATTTTTTTGGGGGGCATGAACTTTGTCTTCTCCAACACCTAGAAGAGTACCTGGAAAATAGGAAGTACTCCATAAATATGTGTTGAATAAATTAATTAATTCGGGATCTCATTTATGGATTTCAGTTGCATAGCTTCTTCCAAATTTTGGTATCTTGACTGATTATTGGCATCCCCATCTGAGACTAACTACAGCAACTACAAGAAAAGAAAATAATCTAATACTCAGGACAGAAACAGGGAACTAAAAATACAAATACAAAAGGCCAGTAATGATTTTCAAATATCTCATCTCATTAGAAATCATATAAATGGAAGAATAAAAATAAATCATAATCTTTCACTTACCAAATGACTAGGACTTTTCTGTATTATTAAAATTCCCAGGGTTCTTGAGAATATCAGAAAATGGGCCATCTTAGATACTGGGGGTGAATATATAAATCGGTGCAATCTATTAACATCTTAAGGGCATTTTGGCAATAAGTATCAAAATATTAAGTGCATACTGTTGGATATATGAATCCTCTTTTATGGAGCTTCTTCTAAGGAAATTACTATTAGTATGTTCAAAGATCATGCTATACAGAGGTTTTTTTGCAGTATTGTTTATAATAGTGAAAAATTCAAAACCATCTAAATATTACAAACTAAGGCCTGCTTAAAAATATGGTTCATTTATGGAAAAAGATATTATACACCATTAAAATTAATATTTTTGAATATTAAATGTCATAGAAAGATGTTTATAATATATTGTGAATGCCTTTATCAATTATAAGTTATTAAACAATTTTAAAATATAATTTTATTTTTTAATTTACAAAAAGCTTATTGTATGTGTTCTTATATAATTTTTTAAAAAATTAATTAGAAATATGTGAATCAAAGTGTTATCATTAATTATCCTATGTATATAATTATATTACAAAATGATTTTATTTTTCTTCTTTTTGCTTATCTATAGTTTCTAAAATTTGAACAATAACTATTACTTATCTTTGAAATGAGATTTTTCTTTGTAACTCCTTCCCAGATAAATTAAAAACCTCATAAGGAAAGGATATTTTAGGTTCATTTCATATTCTTCAGTGTAAATATCACTAGATCTGACAATATTGGTGTGAATGTTCATTATAAAATTAATACCACATATTCTAAAAAACCTTCTTGCTATAAAATAACTAAAAATAAATGTTTCCATGAACTGAAAAGTAAGTAAAAGAATCTTCAGAGGCCTTACTTACTAAAGAATAGAACACTTACGTCTCAACTACCATGAAGACATATGCTGATTCTTGTTGGTCTTCAGCCTTTGCTTCGATGGCTATGCCAGGCAGAAAGCATGAAAGACAAAGCCTAGGGTGTTCAAAGGCAGAAGTCTGATAAGTGACTCCTGAACAAAGCCAGGACTGCAAAGAATTATATCCTCTGTAGAATAAGCAAACAGCAAGAATACCTTCCTGTCTCAATCCTGATGTAAGATAGAGGTTTTTAAAAAAGCATCTCCTCTGAGAATTCTGAGAATCTAACAAGAATAAAGCCTTCACATGGGGTTACAGTGTGAATTCATGCTCTCAGATGAAAAAAAAAAAAAACAAGTTGGAAAATTATTTTAATTGGTACTGGATTCATAGAAAACCTAAATGTTTGATAAAAGCAAATTAAAGTGTTCTCTGGAGGAAACTAACTTGAACATAGGTGTCAGTGAATTCCCGTAAATTCAGTTTCATTTAAGATGAGTTCACAACCAAAAATTACAAAAACACAGAAAAGCAAGGCACTAGGATCAAAAAACCACAAGCACAAAATCACGTGCACACACACACACACACACAAACACTGCCAAAGTTGCACTCACAAAGAGTTCAGGAATTGGGCATTCCAGATACATAATACAAAATAAGTAGACTTAATTTTTAAAGAAGGTATCAAAAGTATTAGTAAGGAATAAGAGACTTTAAAAATGTCCAGATATAATATCATATCATTGGCAAAGAGTAAGAGTTTTATCTCATCTGCCCCCATTTGGACGTCCTTAATTCCCTTCTCTTGTCTAATTGCTCTAGCAAGGACTTCCAGCACTATGTTGAATAGAAGTGGAGATAGTGGGAAGCCTTGTCTGGTTCCGGTTCTAAGTGGGAATGGTTTCAATTTTTCCCCATTCAGTATAACATGGGCCATGTGTTTATCATAAATGGACTTGATAATTTTAAGGTATGGCCCGTCTATGCCTATTTTGTTAAGAGTTTTTATCACAAAGGTGTGCTGGACTTTGTCAAATACTTTTTCTGCATCTATTGAAAGAATCATATGGTCTTTGTTCTTGCTTTTATTTATGAGACGAATTGCATGTATAGATTTGCGTATGTTGAACCAGCCCTGCATCCGTAGAATAAAGCACACCTGGTCATGATGAATTATTTTTTTTATATGCTGATATTATATCTAGAAAACCCCAAGGATTCAACCAAGAGACTCCTAGAATTGATAAATGAATTCAGTAAAGTTTCAGGATACAAAATCAATACACACAAATCAGAGGCATTCATATACGCCAATAACAGTCAAGCCGAAATTCAAATAAAAAACACAATACCTTTTACAATAGCCTCAAAGAAAATTAAATATCTAGGAATATATTTAATGAAAGATGTGAGAGACGTATAGAGGGAGAACAATGAAACACTAAGAAAAGAAATTGTAGAGGATGTAAACAGATGGAAAAATCTACCTTGCTCATGGACTGGTAGAATCAATATCCTTAAAATGTCCATACTACCTAAAGTGATCTACAGAATTAATGCAATCCCTATCAAAACACCATCATCATTCTTTATAGATCTATAAAAAATAATTCTATGCTTTGTATGGAACCAGAGAAGACCTCGTATAGCCAAAGTAATCTTAAGTAAAAAGAACAAACTGGGAGGTATCAGTCTACCAGACTTCAAGCTGTACTACCAGGCTATAGTAACTAAAATAGCATGGTACTGGCACAAGAACAGAGACATAGACCTTTAGAATACGACTGAGAATCCAGAGATGAAACCATCCGCATAGGGTAATCTAATCTTTGACAAAACAGACAAAAATATACCCTGGGGAAAAGAATCTCTATTCAATAAATGGTGCTGGGAAAACTGGATAGCCACATGCAGAAAAATGAAACTGGATCCCCACCTCTCACTTCTCACAAAAATCAATTCAAGATGGATAACAGACTTAAACCTAAGGCATGAAACCTTAAGAATTCTAGAAGAAGATATTGGGAAGACCCTTTCAGACATCAGCCTAGGCAAAGAAATTTTGAAGAAGACCCCCAAAGCAATCACAGCACCAACAAAAATAAATAAATGGGATCTGATCAAATTAAAAAGCTTTTGCACAGCCAAGGAAACTATTATTATAGCGAATAGACAGCCTATGGAATGGCAGAAAATATTTGCTCTCTACACATCCAACAAAGGGCTGATAACAAGAATCTATCTAGAACTTTAAAAAATCAACAAGAAAAAATCAAATAAGCCCATCAATAAATGGACAAAGGAAATGAACAGAAACTTTTCAAAAGAAGACAGAATAATGGCCAGCAAACATATAAAAAAATGCTCAGTGTCTCTAATCATTAGAGAAATGCAAATCAAAACCACAATGAGATATCATCTAACCCCAGTGAGATTGGCCTCTATCAAAAAATCCTAAAACAACAAATGCTGGCAAGGATGTGGAGAGACGGGAACACTCTTACACTGCTGTGTAATAATACAAAAGAATTTGGAGATATTTCCTCTGTGGAAAAGAATTTGGAGATACCTCAAAGAGCTAAAAATAGAAATACCATTCAATCCAGCAATAGCACTATTAGGCATCTACCCAAAAGAGCAAAAGAAATTCTATAATAAAGACATCTGCACCCAAATGTTTATGGC
>CAUYSK010047419.1:0-10512 GCA_963575035.1 Avahi laniger | reverse complement strand
CCTCGGCTCAAGCAATGTTTTTGCCTCAGCCTCCCGAGTAGCTGGGACTACAGGCATGCGTCACCATGCCCGGCTAATTTTTTCTATATATTTTTAGTTGTCCGATTAATTTCTTTCTAATTTTAGTAGAGACGGGGTCTCGCTCTTGCTCAGGCTGGTTTCGAACTCCTGAGCTCAAACAATCTGCTCGCCTAGGCCTCCCAGAGAGCTAGGATTACAGGCGTGAGCCACCGTGCCTGGCCCAAACCTACTGTTTAAACATAGCATGTACACTAACCCTGGGGTAGAAGGGTCTTCCTTAAACAAACACTAATGATTCTGACTTATTTGTGTGCAGAGAGGAAGGTGGGAAGGGAACGACTTTCTAACTAAGGGTTGTCTGAATTAATATTTACATGGAATACAGTGTTTATTAAAGAACAGATAATAAAAGTGTGCTAAGTTGAAGCCTACGTGTATGTTAAATGTTAATAATATCCGTAATAATTGTTTAAAACTTAGACAAACATGCCAGGCACAGTGGCTCACCCCTGTAATCCTAGCACTCTGGGAGGCCGAGGCAGGAGGATGCTTGAGGCCGGGAGTTCGAGACCAGCCTGAGTAAGAGTGAGATCCTGTCTCTACGAAAAAGTAGAAAAATAAAGCCAGACGTGGAGGTGTACACTTGAAGTCCCAGCTACTCGGGAGGCTGAGACAAGAGGCAGGAGTTGGAGGTTGCAGTGAGCTATGGTGATGCCTCTGCCCTCCAGCCCTGGCAACAGCCTGAGACCCTGTCTCAAAAAAAAAAAAAAAAAAAAAAACAACCTAAGGAAACAAAACATTTTTCCAGAGAGAGGTATTTTATCAACGAAATTGTTTAAAAATACTGACTGATACCTGGTGACCGTAACAAGTCCCCAGCTTTTGGCTGGTCTGATTATGGGTCTGTAACTCTCCAGACAGTGCACCTCTTCACTGTGTGCACTGGGTGGGTCCTCCCATTGCCCTGTCCCTGACAGTAATTCCCAGGACACTAATTCTGGGCACTGGTAATAGGTGTTCTGCAAAAGGAGGAAGGGAAGGGAGGGAAGATACCCTGTGATCAAATTATTTAGGACATTTTTGATTAGCAAAAATTGAAGAAAAATTATATTGGGGTTTTTTCACTGCAACGATTTTCAGGGTCTGTATTACATTGCCATCGTGACTCTCCAATAGTGTATAATATGTATAGTATGCATCATTTCCAAAACTTACTTGACCATCATTATGAGAATGTCTGAAAACGTCTATACTGTAGTGGGGTGGTCTCCTGAGGCCTAGCACTGCACACTCTTAATCTGAACATGAATCTGATAAAAGTGGCTGCCTCGTGGGGCTATTGTGAGGACTAGATAAATTTACCCACAGGCAGGACCCAGAACAGTGCCTGACACATGATCAACACTAATTAAATGTTGGCTACTGTTCATATAGTTTTGTATGTGGTTACCTTAATCTGAGAAATTCATTCACTACAGTATTTTTCTTATCCTACTTTATAAATGGACAAACCAAGGTACAGAGAAAAAATCCAAATCTGTCGTCAGTAAAATAACCAGAAGAAACATTAAAGCAACGAAAATCATAGGTAACGAAAACATAATTTCCCCACAAATTTAACGTAATACCTTATAGCACTGTTTATCACCCTCGTGTTCCCGTCACCCAGGGAAATGTGGCAAAATGCCAGGAAAATCAGGGTCCATTTTCTCTAGAGAGCCAATTTTGCATCAGGATTTTGGGATAAAAAACTAAATAATTTAACTAGTAAATAATTTAAATAACATTTATATTTTTAATGGAAATATTTCAGCACAGAATGTAAAATGTTATGAAATTTAAATGAAAATGTGAACATTCAAAGAAATATTTCCTTACTACAGGAGATGCTTGGAACAAAGCCCCTGAGCCCTTGAGCGACGCTTCCCCTCCTCCGCCGTGAGGGGTGATCTGACAGACGCTCTGAGAAGAGACACTGCCCAGAATTAAGCCCTATGTGTAAACGGAGCAAGGAGAAAAGAACACGTGCTATCAAATATGATTCATGATTCAAATATATTTTAATATCTTATTCTTTTCACACTCTGAGAAACTGTTCTGATAATGTGATTGTTTTGTACAAGAGTGTAGCTTCAGATAATATAAAGATTTTATAGCTATGGCACAGTTTTAATAAGCAAAAGACTTGCTAGCTTGAACTAGGTTCAACCCAAACTGCTGTACAATTTAATTCAACACAATATTCCTCTGTTTAAAGTGCATGTAATTGCCAATTTATGTAGTCACCAAGACCAAAGGTTTGCTAAATAGAGTTCTGCAAGCAAACATACTATGGAAAGCTTTAGCCATAGACCAAGAATGAATAAAACTAATCATTAATCAATCATGTATCTAATTCATTTCAAGGGCTTCTTTCAACTGTACAAGTATTCAATGAATAAATTCAAATCCACCTATGTTAGTATTTCTCCAGATCTTATCACCATAACTTTTAAAAATTCTCGGAAACTCAAGAAAATGTGTAAAATGAAATTGACACTATCTTAAAACAGTGCCAGATCGTTATTCCTTCTTCTTTCATAACGATTTCCTTTATGGAGAGTTATTCTTAAATAGCACTGATCTTTTTGAAAGTTTCTTCAAGTGCTCCCTTCTACTTAAAGAAGTTTTTATTTGAAGGATGAATAATATATAACTGTTTAGTGGGTGTGGTTTCAATTGAAGGCGTTATACTTTAAAAACTCATTCTACAACTTTCTTTTTCCCATCAAATTGCAATTTTTGAGATGTACATTGCTAAATATAGCTAGATCTATTTCCACTCACTGGAAAAATTACTCAATACTCACGATAGGTTATTTCTGAGGACCTGGGAGAGGAATGAGGCTGGGATGGCAGGTAAAGGCATGTGAACTTGATCTATAATGTTTTATTTATTTTATTAAAAATTAAAGTGAATCTGGCAAAATGGCAACAATTGTCAACGGTGAATGATTTCCTTATGCTTTTCTACAATTTTAAAATTAGAAAAATATATTCTTATTTTCTCACTGAAGTAAACAAAGACCAATTTCCTTCTTTATGTAAAGAATTTGTTTACAACATTCACAAAAAAAGATTGCTACTGGCTGTTTAGCATCTCCTCTGCTTGCTCTGCTTTGGGGACCTGGCCACACAAGCCCACCCGCACGGCAAAGTGGGTTCAGTTGGGCCTGGCGCCTAATTAGGAACCTGCACTGCAGTCTTGACACAGCCCTCGGCAGGCTCTCCTGGCCCCCTCTTCTGCTCTCTGCACCCTTTCACCTCCTGCCCCTCCTCCTTGGTCACCCTGGGAAGAGGGTGATCTTTCTGAAACTCATGGCTGGACGTGCACTTTCTGGTCTCATCCAGTGTTCTTTGTGGGTGACTCTGAATAAGATCTTTCCCTTTGAGGGTGGAAACACTTCTGTACAAACAGGAAGATCTGTGATTACAAAATGGCAAAGCTCTTGGCTCTGTCCAATCCTTCCCTCCATTCATTCAACAACTGCTTTGTAAGAGGTGCTATCTGCAGAGGGAAGTGAAATTCAGTGGAAATCATCCAATGGGGAGGGAGAGGAAGGGAGAGGCAAAAGAAAAAAAAGAGGTGCTCTATGGTATACATTGTCCTGGAAGCTGGGGATACACTGAAAAGATGAAGATCTGTCCTTGGAGTTTATACTCTCATGAGACAGTAGTTAGATAGTCAATCAAATAAGTAATTATCTGGGATATGATATATAACATATATCTGGGATATGATATATAACAACAGACTCAAAGCACCAAGGGTGGGAATAGTCAGGGAAGGCATCACTGCAAGGCAACACCTGGACATGTTAAGGAAGAAAAGGTGTGAGCCATGTGGATATACAGGGAGAAAAGCATTTCTGGCAGAAGTAAGAGAAGGTGCAAAGGCCCTGAGGCGGGAGCATGCACGGAGTGCTCAAAGCACAGCAAGGAGACCGGTGTGGCTGGAGAGGAGTAAGCAAGGGTGGAATATGAGGATGCGGGGCAGTGGCTGGAGGGAAGTCCGACTGCACAGGAAATTGTAAGCTTTGCTGCCCCCTTTCTGTCAGTGCTCCTCAAAGTGTGGTCATCAGACCAGCAACATCAGCCTCAGTTGGGAGACTGTTAGAAATGCGGATTCTTTTTTTTTTTTAATTTCAGAATATTACAGGGGTACAAACTTTTGGTCATGTGAATTGCTTTTGTACAGTTTGAGTCAAAGTGATAAGTGTGTCCGTCACCCAGATAGTGGATCTGTACCCATTAGGTGTGAATTTACCCATCGCATCGTCCCCACTCCCACCTGCTTGATTTCCATTGAGTTTCGCTACCATGTGTGCATGAGAAATGCAGGGTTTTGTACATCACCCCAGACCAACAAAATCAGAATCTCTGGGGTTGTTTTGACTCTCCACATGATTAATTAATCTAATGCTAAACTTTGAGGAACACTCCTAGTAACGGAAAGAAGAACGCATCAATTTTGCCTTCAAACATCCTGAGCTGAAAATTTAATTCTGTCCCAACTAACAGTCTAAGATTGGACTCATTGCACAATCTGTCCATGCCTGCTTGTTTCAACTGAAAGAGTTGCATTTGAAAATTTGAAAATCAGATTTGATGGTAAATGTTAAATGTGGTGACAATAAATCTCTTGACAGATGTGAGTTTTTATTATTGTGAACATGTGCCCCCCAAGCCCCTCCACCCTCAGAAAACTACCTCCCCCTCACCCCACCAATGCTATTGGGCTAGTCAAGACGTGCGCATGAAAAGCTTGAGCTTGCAGGGAGTCTGGGCTGGTTCCGTGTGACTTGGCATGGAGCCTCTACATTTGAGACTGCAGCTGGTGTTGTGCCGTCATGAGATATACGGTACCTGTCCTCACTTGGCAGGCGAGGCCCTGGCCACCAAGCAGTTCAGACTAGGATAATGGGACAACAGAGACGCTTGCAACACTTAGCCCAGAACACTTCCATCGCTCTTCCTACCCCAAAGTATTTGTTATGTTTTATGCAAACAACACTTGTTTGCTGTGTTTCGGTCTATGCAGTGGGGAAGACACTGGGTTTGGAATCAAAGAGAGGAGTTCAAGCCCCCAAGTTCATAATTTACGTGACTTGGAGAGCTTAGGGCAACATTCTGAGCCTGCCTTCCCTACCTGCTTCCCAAGTTGGTAGGAATTAAGTAAGGAGAATACACGAAAGCTCTTTGTAGAAAATAAAGCATATAAGAGACCAGGGCATTGTTATCACAGTCCAGATCCTCAGTCAGTCAGTCAGTCAGTCAATAAACAGTCAACAGATATTTATGGAGCCCACAATGTGCCAGGCTCTGGCATACAGCAGGAAATAGCAGAATAAAATCACATCCCATGGGGAGCTTATATTCTAGTAGAAGAACAGAAAAAACAAAGAGGAGGATAAATAAAATATATAGTCTACCCAATGGTGATAAGTGATTTAGAGAACAATAAAAAGAGGCAGAGGCAATGTTGGGGGGAGGGGGTTACGAGGTCAGGAAGGGCAGCCCCAGAAGGCCTCGCTGAGAAGGTACATTTAACCAAGACCTAATGGAGGGGAGGGAGTCCACCTTGGTGTCCCATGTTCAAACCATGCTCAGAACATGTTCAGACCAGTTCTAGACCTGTTTGGTCCTTATTCATCTGTGATCAAGAATACTTGCGGAATTCTCCTTACATTCACCCTCTTGTATCACTTTTGGGGTATTAGCTGAATATCGTCTGTGTATGGTAACTCACAGAAAGGCACACACCCGAGCCATGTGAACAGCCTCTTTGAAACACTATGTTTACAGAGGCATCTGAGACGGTGTCCGGTTGTTGAATGAACTCCTCTTACGCCAATTCCAGAATCCACAGACTTCCCTGCCTGGTGTAGGGATGGGAGCCACACACAGCACTCTAGACTAGAGACAGACTCCACGTCCTCCTTGCTTTTATTGTTAACATCATTGTTTTCAATCTATAATTAGCTCCCATTTGCTGAGCATCTACTACAGGCTTAGCGTTTTGCAGATGTAATGAGAAGAGGAACAATTATTGTTTACAAAAGAAATGACTACAGCCTCCCACGTTGCAGACGAGGGACAGAATTCGTATATCTAAGTGGGTTTCTATTTCCGCAAAGGTGGACGTCAGAGCCTACTGTGAAATGGAAGTATTAAACGTGCTCCATAATCAAGTAGGAGAATGTCTCTGTTTTTCAGTGGCAAATGTGAAGGCTGGGGTGCGGGGGGCCTGGAAGTATGAGGATCTAAGAGCAGGTGGAAGCGTCTGCGGGAGCACCCCAAGGGAGAAGTGCTGCCAGAACATTCCCTGGGGCCAGGATGGGCAGAGAGCCTAAGAACAGTAAAAATTAACATTTCCCTTTAAACACAGTTTCTATTCCATGCCATAGCTCTCCTCGATTATCCAAACCCTCAGTAAAATCTGTTGTGTACAACAACTTTGTAGGATTGTCCTCAGGGAGTGAAGGAGGCTAGAATTAGATCTGCAACAGGAACTGCAGAAAACAAAATGTCAAACAAGGTCCCAGCAGAAGCCAGAGTTGAAAAAAAGAGACAACCAAGCGAATGTGAGCCCCCAGCAGCCCCACCCGCCAGGCGACCTTTGGTGGCTCAAGTCATTTCATGTTTACCTTAATGTAAGGTAGGTCCCAGATAACGGGAGGGTGCAGGGACCAGAAGGCCTCATCGCACTGCTCCAGGGGGCACGTTACAGTCTGTGCGAGAGGGCAGCCCTGCTGGGGACACTCAAATTACACATACGTCATCTCATTTAATCTGTACAACACCCCTGGGTGAAAGGCATTGTTATCTTTGTCTTACAGATAAGGAACTGAGAATCCAGGAATAAGTTGTGCATCCAAGATATTATGTGTCTGTTCGTTAGGAGGGACCAGTGTTGAGACTCAGTTCAGCCCAACCTCGGATCCGGTCTAATTCCATCCATCACCCGTTTCCGTGAAGCCGTGAATGGCAGGGTGCCCACCGGCAGTGCTTCACTACCTTTTTAGAACTGCACTTCTCCACCCTAATTCAGGCAGCAAGAACCCACAGAAACTTAAAAGGAACCCCCCCCAAAATCCAGTAATTCTGAAATTCTCCTTAGTTTACACGAATGCATGCAAATATATGCATCTAGACCTGAATAAAAAACAGGCGAAGTTAGGCAGGAGTGTGGAGCAGTTAACAAGTGAAGGGAAATCGTGGCACGTGAAGTACCCTGCTTGCTTCTGCCTTATTCCCAAATCTAAACGCAATTCCATTTTAAATACATAATGCAGTTTCCTAAGACAACTCCAAAACATCAGTGTAGTCTCCTGTTTCCCTTTCCCCTACGAAAGCTACAAATGCAATCAATTTAAAATATCACCAAGTTGTAGACTTACTGCAGCCAATCAACTCTCGGCACCAGAGGAGTTCTGGAAGCAAGGAAAGCCTTATTTCCCTGGAGCCCTTCCGCCTTCTCCATTATTTTCTTCTCTCACCAATAACATCCTCAATATCTTCCATTCCACTCCCAGTGAGAGCATCCAGCCCTGGGCACCACGATACTAGCCCTCTCGGCATTTTCATTTTCATGTTTATCTCTTTATTTTTTTTATCAGCTGAATTTAAGATTCAGTGTTTATGTCTTCATTTCCATTCAGTCCTTAGACCCCTCTCTATGTGATTCAAACTTCAATCAGGACAAACATCGCTTTCCTTCTTTGATGCTGTGAGTCCAGTGGAAATCAAGTGGCTACAGAAAAGTGTTCTATGGTTTGTCACTCCAGTCACTCAACAAAGAATTTAGGCTTGTGACAAGTTGATTAATTAAGATAAATCAAATCTCCTCATGTTCCGGAGTACTCACTCTGATGGACTCCCTGTAACTGGTTCGGGAGAAGCTTGTCCAGGTTTTAGTCATGAACTAAAAGACTCTTCATCAAGGAAAGACAGAGGATGCTATCAGTGGTAACTGAGAAGGGGGACACATCCTTCTCTTTCCTACACCAACTCACGGTTATTCTTAAACCACCTGAATAAAAGAACCAGATCTTCTATGAGCCCGAATTCCTATTCTCTGGGGAAAATCTGGTTTTGATAGTTCAGGTTTCCCCAATTAAAATTTGTAACATAAAAATAAGGAAGTGAATAAGAGGAGGGGAAAAGGAAGTTTTTCTTTCTTCCTTTCACACAATGTTGTTGACAATCTAGCTATTTCTCTGCTGTAATAATCCAAGTCATGAAGTTCCTAACGCACACCAGGGTGACATTTCTATAGTGACCCCTCACCTTGATCACCTGCACAAATCTTTCTATTTTAGTGCAAGTTGACAGAGAAATCATTGTACCCCTTCTTTAAAGAAGCTGTGTAATGAAAGATACAAGAAGCACTTTGGAGGCTGAGAGAGTTCCCGTCTCCAAACTTTACTGGCCCTCTTTTCTGTGAAGTGCGATAATCCCGGAGACAATCAGAACACATGGAGAGTGGATCTGTTAGAAACCAAACTGCTTAAGGCAAAAAGGAAACGTATCAGTTCACCACACTAAAAAGCCTAGGGCAGCTGTAGACCAGTAAGGCTGGATCCAGGTGTTCCGACCCTGTCGTCAGAAAGCTGCCTCTCTCTAATCCCACCTCGCCTCTGCATGGTGAGAAGGCTGCCAACAGCTCCACATCCATTTTCTATCTTCTCACAAAGCCTGCCGGAAAGAGAGTCTCTTCCCAGAAGTTCCAAAGAAAATCTTAGGTTTGTGTGTCATTGCATGGCCTGAGATCGCTAGACCTGTGCCCACCCAGGAGCTGACAGTGAGGTTACAGACTGAACCACATACACTGTGAATCACGGAGAAATGTTCCCAAATGTAATGGGGCTGTTTTTACCAAAAATTATGTGAACAGGTACTGGGCAGACACAGACACGAATGAAGGTGGACAATCGGCCAACCAATAGGCATTGGTTCGTTTCCAGCTGACGACAGAATTTGTCAAATTTCCTTTCCCATGCTTGGTGTTTTAGAGGCGCTGCAGAACCAGATGGCTAAAGAGAGGAAGGAAAGAGTGTACACTACCCAGCTGGGATAGAAAAGAATGAACGTCCTTGCTGAGGAGCACAGGTGCTCACCCAGCCCCTAAAGCCCACCAGCCCACCGGCCCACCCTCGCTCACCCTGAGGCTGCCGGTAGGGCTTTTTTGTTGTTGTTGCTACTTTCCCTTCCCTTCCAAGTTGTCCTTGATAATCATCTCAATCTAACCTTCTTTTAAAGTTAATCACCTCTTTATTGATGACTACAGGTAAGTTCAACTTTACCAATAATTAACAAAATTTTAAATTCAGAACTCTAGGACAATAAATATCTGAAACCAGTCATGTCAAAATAAAATCTGACATACAGCAGTACCAGAGGAAGGGTCAAGGAGTAATGTAATAAACCAGATTACTAAGTGTATAAAATCAGTTGCTGGATCTCCTTCGAGATGACTTTAGGCCCCACATTCCCTGGAGGATGGCCCCAATGGCCCCCACTGTGTCGAATAAAAAAGAATCAAAAGATGCAGTTCCTGCCTTTAAGGACAGCAATGAGATACTTGTTGAATGGTTATTAAGGAGTCCACAGCCTAAATGATGGAAAATAGAGTTGGCAAGGGCAATTATGATGAAGATTCTAGATGCCGTAGGCAGTTAAAGAAGGAAGAGATATCACAGGGATGCTGAAAGTGATTCGGGAAAGTCTGTTCACTATATGGGATGAATGTCAGTGTTATTAGCTGTATCTGATAGAATTATCTCGCTACAATCTATTGAAATCCACACTGCTAGCCTAACCAAAGAGGGGATTTATTGAAAAGCTATAGTGTGACCCACGGAATTGAAAAACTAGCTCAAGAATGGATGCAGAAGGGGCAGGAATAAAGGCCTCTCCAAGGATCAAGGCAGTGGTAGCGAATTGATATCCTGACAGGGCACAGCTTAGATAAGTCGGGAGTTTAAGACCAGCCTGAGCAAGAGCGAGACCCTGTTTCTACCACAAATAGAAAAATTAGCTAGGCGTGGTTGTGCGTGCCTGTAGTCCCAGCTGCTTGGGAGGCTAAGGCAGGAGGATCGCTTGAGCCCAGGAGTTTGAGGTTGCTGTGAGCTATGATGCTGCCACTGCACTCTAGCCTGGGTGACAGAGTGAGACTCTATCTCAAAAAAAAAAATTTTCTACTGCTTTTCCATCCAGAGATCACACTGCTTGAGTTTAGTGTCCCAGGGGAGAAAATAATTGGCCCAAGTTGGGTCACATGCCCCTGCCTGGCTGTAGCAGGTGGTAGTGTGGGGGTGGGGAGAGATACCTCGATTAAGTGTCCAACCAAGGCTGCATCCAATGTGAGGAAGGTAATTCCAATGACATCAGGGTAATATTATTTGAAGAAAAGGGCAATGGTGCTCAGTAGGAAAGAGAAAGAGAAGGAAG
>CAUYSK010047417.1:0-25068 GCA_963575035.1 Avahi laniger | reverse complement strand
TCCTACTGCCTCAGCCTCCCAAGTAGCTGGGACTACAGGCATGTGCCACCATGCCCGGCTAATTTTTTCTATATATTTTTAGCTGTCGTCCAATTAATTTCTTTCTATTTTTGGTAGAGACGGGGTCTCGCTCTTGCTCAGGCTGGTTTCGAACTCCTGAGCTCAAACAATCTGCCCGCCTTGGCCTCCCAGAGTGCTAGGATTACAGGCGTGAGCCACCGCGCCCGGCCCCTCTGCAGTCTTTTTTAAGGGGTGAGCCAATCATAATGAAGAGCAGCAGTCAATATCTCTGTACCTGTAATGCTATGTACAAAATTTGTATTGTGAGTCAACATTTTATTTGTCTTTATACTTTTGGAAGAAAGGTTAACTTTTTTATAATCTTATTCAGGAAAACTAATTATTTGTTCAGTAGAAGACTATGAAGAATAAAGAAACTTAAAAATGTTAAGCAGAAAAGTGGTGGTACTTGGCTTACATGTCTAATTTGACTCAATACAATGTAAACCATTATTTAGTCATTAAGAGTTTAGTTAGGTTTCTGTAGCCAATTTATCATGAAATCTCTGTCCACCCAACCTTGAGAATGAGCCATATCTAAACTATTGCTAAACTATTAGAACACCAATAGAAATCTAGAAAGCACAGGTTGATGTTGTCTGCATTACTATGTATGAAGTTATTAAAACTGGAGCAAATTCTCCTTCAGAAATAAGTACTGTTTAGATTTTGCATTAAAAGTTCAGACCAGCCTATCAGAAGGTGCTTCTTAGTGAACTAATTTAAAATTGTTGCATTCTAAAAGCAGATTTTCCCTGTAATTTTCATTTTCATATATGTTTCAAAATATTATACTTCATGAAAAAGATAATTGACATGGACAAAAACAACAGCAAAAATCTTGAAATTAAGGGCACTAATTATTTTCGCCAGAGTTAGGAGAAGTTATTTGTAAGGAACAAAATATTTTTCTTTTAAAATCTTTCATTTGTAAGAAAATTGGAATATATATTTACTACATTGTGAAAAGTGGCATAAACTGTATAATACCTTTTTCTCTAACTGCATCTTCAAAAAAGTAACTGATTGAAGCTTTGTTTGTCTTTTAACTTTTGAAGTTTTTTCCTTTCAAATTAATATATTTTTATGTCCCCTTTTAGTTAAGCAGTAGTGTAAATGTACATTGCTAAAAATAGTGTTTCTCAAAATTCTCTAAAATCAGTGAAAGACAGCATCCAATCGTATGTTATCAAAAGTAGTATGTGTAAATTAGGGCATCATATAGGGTTTGGTACGTATCTAAATCCACCCTTCTATTTCACTCTTGTTCAAAACAGGTTTATATCCAACAGAGAAATTATAATTTATTTAATGGGGGAAAGGGGAATGTTACTTTTCCTGAAAAAATTAGATTTGTAAGTTTTATCTTTGTTTCATACCCACCACCTTTTGAAAAATAACTAGTTATTTGTCATTAAAAACATTTAAAACTTTGGAACTGAATTTTCAAATACATATGTTGTTAATGCTGTTACTGCTTGCACTTTGACTCACTCATATGTCTAAGTAGTTTACTAATTTTGCTGTATTCCTGGAAAATGTTTTAGAATTGTGAATTATCAGACTTTTTTCTCCTCTTTTCCTTCTGGAGTTACAAATTAAACTTCTAAATCCAAACGCCTTTGTTGTGGTGTGGAGAAAAATATTGCAACTATATGTTTATCTTACCTTCCCAACTCTGTTTGGGGGTTCTGTGCAGCTACCTGAGCCCACACAGAAGTACCGGATGCTTTGCGAATTCTATGCTTAGTAAATCGGTTAAACCAGAATAACTTTAAAAATCATATGCATTTTGTTATAGCAAAATTTGATTGCTTTTAATTTTTCCTTTAGAATTAGTGTATGAATTTTTCATAAAGACTTCATATTTTTCTCCACTGTCTAAATGGGTATTGGCTATAGGTTTTTTTGGGGGGGGGTGGGAATGAATTTCAAGTCATAATTGACAGAAAACTTTTAGTTTTAACTTTTTTTCTCTTACAGTTTGGACTTTTGTTGTTATTTGGATAGCGGTTCAATAAATCTTAAGTTCAGATAATTTAACACTATTTTGAATCCTAACAATACAGGAAGCTTTTTTGTATGAGATGGTATCAGCTTATGTACAATGAATTTAATAAACAAGTATTACCAGATTTTTTTGTACATTTTAGCTCAATAAAGTCTGAATTAACTGTTTCAGATTTTCTTTATCTGTATTTGGAAATAATAGTTTTGTAAAATCAGTGTCTTTTTGATACAATAGATCATATTTTGTTTTGTTTTAATAAAACAAGAAGTGCTTTTATTTTTCAGGGGAGGGATCAACATTTAATTCTGTGTTTACATTTTTTATCACTGTTATTCAATGCTCATTTTATGTTACTTTATAAGTAAGCTTACATGTAACAGAATAAATATCTGTTTATATAATCTACATGTGAGTGTTTTACTATATAGTCCAGTCATTTAAGATTATGTTGAAATTTACCACTGTGGGAATGAATGATCACTATTCATGAAGCATAGTTGAACAGGTAAATGTTTAAGAAATAAGCATAATTAAGGGTATAGTTTGGGTTAATAGAATTATCTTAGTAATGATTTTAGTGTATTTCTTATGAAATACACTCATTTAAAAAGGACTTTAAGAAATTGTGGATGTGAATAATACATTTCTCTAATAAAAATTTAAATTGTATAATAGTTTTATAATAAAATATTTACATTAATTGATATTTTAATATGGATGGAAGTTGCATAGATTCAAATAAATTAAAATCAATGATAAATGTTAAAAAAAACAAAACAAGATTTAGAGAAGGGAATGTTAAAAGTCTCTAGTAGCTTTCTGTTTTCATTTTCCCTTACAGTTATACAAATTTTGTCACTGTTTTCATTTTCCCTTACAGTTATACAAATTTTGAATATTGGAGCCATGTTTGTAGCAGTTTCTTGACTATTATATTTTTATTGTGGATTATGTCTTATTAGTTTAAAATTCCACTTTGCTTTATTTTAATGTTTTTGTCTTAAATTTTATTTTAATTGATGTTGTTACCACACTTTCTTTAAGTTTGCCTAATGGATTCTTTGTCCAGCTCTTTCCAATGTCATTTTGTTTTAAGTATTTGCCTTGTGAATAGCATATAGTTAGGCTTTATTTTGTACCCCAATCTAAGTTTTTCTTCCTTAGGAAAACATTGTTTTTTAAATACGGGACTATCACATTTTCATTATTAAAAAATTAAAAATATTGTATAAAAAAGTAAAGGTCCCCTGCTGATATTACACTCATTCCTCCTCTTCTCAAACTCATTTCCTAGGCATAATTACTATTAAATTGCCCATTTACCTTTCAGCAGGGTGGTGGCAATTCACATTAGACTAATTGTATGTGACTGTGTCTTATTTCCCCCTGTTCTAGCCAACAAAAGTCTTTTTCATTCTTGGCATCCTGAAATGACAAAAACTCTCATTGTTGTTTCAGTACAGTTGCATTTCCCTGCTTGGGCATCTTTTCATGTCTTTATTAGGCTCATGTATTTTTTTTTTTTGAGAAGTTCATATTCATATCTTTCTGTTTTTATTTTAGATTGTCACTTTGCTATTTTTAAGAGCTTTTTGTATGTAAAGAATGTTAACTATCAGTCAGGTCTGTTGTAAATATCTACAATTTGTCTTTTGCCATAAATATATTTTAAAATATAGAATCATATTAATCTTATCTATTTTGTCTTGGTTTCATGTCATGTTTAGAAAAGATTTTTGTATCCCAATATAATGAAAATATACTTTCCCATGTTCTCTTTTTGTACTTTTATAGTTTTGTTGGGCTTTTGGCTTTTATTGGTACAGTTTAATTTATTAACATTTCATCCCATTTCTAGGATCTTATTTAATGCTCTTTTATTTTCTTGATATTTTCTACTTTATCTTCCTCTCTTGCATCTTGCACAAATTGTATATTTGTGTGGGGTGTGTGTATGCCCCTGAGTGTAAGTCATATATCTTTTTCTTTCTGTTCTACTTGTTTTCTTAACAGCAAGAAAAACACATTAATTTGTTTTTCCCAAAGGTGTCATAGAAAGTGATTGTTCCCATGTAAGACGTAACACTATTACTTCCAAACCTCCATGTCCCATTTTTTTGGTCGGAAAAATATTGGCTGTAAATTCCAGGTTATTATTAACATATATAAATATATTTTGAGGCCTTTTGCCTTCCTATTAATCTATTTTATTCTAACTGCATAGTTTTCTAATAGTGTCAACAATATTTGTGTACAAGAAAGGATAGAAAATGCTTGGTATGTGTACCTGTGCTGATACACCTTGAACCACACTGACACAATGATGAAACTGTGTACCACATATTTTGCATAGCCATAACTTTGTTTCTTTTGGTTTAGTCTGTATGTCCAACATCTGAATTTTTATAAAGCAGGTTGGATCCTTTCCTTCCTGTCCTCTAGCAGAGACTGGACTATGTACAGTTTGAGCAGGCTGACAGTCTGGTGCTGCTTCAGATCAGTATTCTTTATATACACATATTTATCTAACATTTATTTAGGGGTCAAGCTAGACTTTGGGTGGGGGAAAAGTAGAAAAGGAGAATGCTTTGCCTTCGTTTTTATTGACCCGAGTTGTCCAGCTCTTGCTCCCAGCTTGCATCCTGAAATCAGTAAACCAGAAGTCCTGTAGTTAATTTCATTTGCCTCTTTGATTTGTGGTGGTGGTTGGTGGTGGTGATGGAGTGGGGTAGTGTTTGAGAGAATGATCTTAACACACCTACTGCGAACAGTTTATTAGTGTATTCCTTCCAGTTTGGTTCTATCCATTCCACAAGGTAAACACTGCCAATCAGAATGCACTTATGTGGGGGACTTGGAATTTTTCTGCTCCTTAAAGTAAATCTGCCAGATATTTACACATTTCATCTTATTTCTGTTATTTAGGTGTATGCTGAAATCAGTTATTGAAAGGAAAATCTTTTAACTGAATAGGGAAACTCTTGGTAAAGAGCTCCTCTAAAGATTTTATGGATATATGAAAAAGTATTTTGAAGTCTTTATTCAGGAGTACTGGGTGGCTAGAGTACAGATCAGAAGTCAAGTTAGCTGTAGAATCATCTGTACTTTTTGAATTTTTAATCATATGAATATATTTTCTATTTAAAAATTAATTGAAAATTATCAGAGGAAACAGTATTTAGAGATCTTCTGACTCTCCTACAGTTCTGTTCACACCTATGTATTTTTTAGAATAGTAAAGATATTGATGTTTCATTGTATGTTTGCTTTCTAATTGCTCTTATTTCATTAGAGTATTTAAACATTCTCATCTTGTGTAGTCTTTTACTTAATGAAAATTTAAAATAGCACTCAACAATATTAAAAATAAGGTTATTCTTCTTTTTTCCCCTAACTTATCACAAAAGAGCAGTTTTCACAAAGATGTCAGTTTTCCAGAAACTGAAAAATTTCCGAAGTGTTTTCAGCTGATTCCTTTAGGTCTTTAGTTTAATATTTTTCTGAGATAATACTTTTTAATCTGTCTTCCAATATATAAGACTTAGTTCTGTTTCATATCTCATTGTATGAAGTAGAATTTCTAGAACTATGTAAGATAATGATTTATTTTCAATAGAGCTTTTGATAGAAGTGTCTCTATTGTTTCATCATTAATCGTGATACCGGAAGACAGGTTTTATCTTGTCAGCAAAGTATCTTTTTATTACTTTTGAAAGAATTTTAAAAATTAAAATGAGTTTCACATTTTTTCAATTGCCCTTTTGTTATTTGTTGTAATAACCATTTGTGAGAGGTATAATGATAACAGATTTTCTATTGCTGAGTCTTGCTTATAGTCCTTGGATCAACTCTGTCTGGTTACTTTTGATTTGAAAAAATCCATTTATGAGTATTTTACTTAGGATCTTCACATCTGTATTCATATGGACGAATAGATTGTAGTTTTATTTTTGGTTTTGGCCTTTATGTCATCTTTGTCTTCTTTGATTATTAGTTCTGTGTCAATTAATTAATTTCATTTTTTTTTTTTTTACATTTTCAAAATTATAATATGGGAATTAACCATTCCTTGAAAGTTTGAAAGAATTCTCCCATGAATTAATCTGCACGGAGATCTTTTTTTCTGGGTACTTCTTTATTAATGTGCTCGATTTTTCTTCACTTAGTTCATTTTTTTTTTTCAGATCTGTAGAAACTTCCAATGTGTAGATGCTTCTGTTCTGAATTATGACTGTGATGTTCAGAAAAAGTGTCATGGACATGGGGTAGGTAATATTCTCTTTTGGTTTGTTCATGAAGGTAGTACTGAATAAAGAGAATTCCCAGGGAGGATTAGATGAGAATTCCTGAGATTTTTAGATGTCGGAGAATTTAGATTCCTGATAAATTTTTCATTCTTAAAAAGAGTTTCTATAAGTTTGTATGAATTTAGACCTTTCTCTTCATTTCCATTCTTGATTTGATGATACAGAGCAACATTCACAATTGACGAAAGTACTATTTTGATTGTTTTGAAGGTATGTAATAGCAATAAGAATTGTCACTGTGAACATGGCTGGGCTCCCCCATATTGTGAGGCTAAAGGATACGGAGGAAGTGTGGACAGTGGACCTACATACAATGGCAAGTAATATAGAAGAAAATTAATGTGATCTCACAGTGGCCCAAGTTATAAATTGGGCATCCTTGTACCTCTCCCTCACTTCCCACATCAGTTATACATTTAATTATGTTGATTGAGCCACCTAAATTCCATGTGAATGTTTCCACTTTTTTCATTCCGTTTATAACTTTCAATTTCTTGCCTGAAGTTACATAATAGGCTCTTACCTAGGCTCCCTATTTCCCATCTTGCCTTCTGTAATCCATGTTTCACTGTACATTATAGAGTTTCAGTGTTTTCCTTCAAGTTTTATGTCAGTATCCTGCTTAAATTCAGTGCATCTGCATTGCTAATAGAATGAAGGCGACAAATCCTTAACATGGCTTAAATGCCTTGCATGATTTGCCTCTAGCGTACCTTTCCAGCCTCATTTCACTATGCTTGAAACATACTGTAACTTATTTGATTTCCTCTAATAGGTTACTCTCTTTTGCCTCTGGACTTTCATGTCATATTATTTTCACATTGTTGGAACTGGGGTAATTGCTAATTAGGCCTCAGTTTACACCTTGTTTTCTAAAGAAAGTTTTCCCTGGCTGCCTAAATCTGAATTAATTTGCCCTTTCTATTTGCTTTCCTAGTACTGGTAGCACTCTCATATAGTAGTAAGTCCTTACTGTTTTTATTGCCTGGTAGACCATGTGCTCCTTGTTTACCAGTATCTTCCTAATGAAAACACAGGCTTTCTTTCTCTTGGGTAAATACTAGGTGGGATGACTGGCTTATCTAATAGGTATGTGTTTAGCTTTTTAAAAAACTGTCAAACTGTTTCCCAAAGTGGTTATACCATTTTACATTCTCCCTAGCTGTGTATGAGGGTTCTAATTCCACCACATCCTTGCTAACATTTGGGATGGTCAGTCTTTTTAATTTTAGCCATTCTGGTGTGTATTCAGTAGTATTTCATTGTGGTTGTAATTTACATTTCTCTAATTACTAATGATGTTGAGCATCTTTTCATGTGCTTCTTTTTTATCCACATATCTTCTTTGGTGATGTGTCCTTTTAAATCTTTTTCTGGTTTTTAATCAGGTTGTCTTATTGAGTTTTGAAAGTTCTTTATATATTATTGATACAAGTCCTTTATTAAATATGTGCCTTGCACATATTTATTTCCCAGTGTGCTTACTTTGGGTTTCATTTGTTCTTTTTCTAGTTTCCTTAGACGGAAGAGGAAGTCATTAATTTGAGACCTTTTTTCTTTTTTAATATAGGTATTGTAGTGCTATCAATTTTCCTCTAATTCAACCCACAATTTTGATATGTTGTACCTTCATGTTTATTCAGTTCAAAATACGTTCTAACATGTTTTCATTTTTTTCTTTGTCTCAGGCTATTTAGAAATGTGTTATTTGTTTTGAACTATCTGAAGATTTTCTAGATATCTTCGTGTTATTGATTTAAATGTTCCACTGCAGTCAAGAAACATATTTTGTGTAATTTGAATCCATTTATATTTTTTGAAACTTGTCCTGTGGCCCAGAATGCAGTTTATCTTAGTAAAGTTGTGTGTACACTTGAAAAGAATATATATTCTACTATTGTTGGGTAGAGTGTTCTATAAATAATTAATCCGTGTTAGTTAATAGATATTCAGATCTTCCATATCTTTACTGATTTTATGTCTGTCTATTATGTCAATTGTTGAGAGAGGAATATTGAATTATCTGGCTATAACTGCTATTTTGTCTATTTCTCCTCACAATTCTATCAGTTTTTTCTGTATGCTTCGTGATACTCTGTTATTAGCTGCATAAACATTTAGAATTGTTCTATCTTCTTTATAAATCAACTCCTTTATCATTATGAAATAGCCCTCTTTATCCCTAGAAATATTCTCTGCCCTGCAATTAGATATTAATATAACCACTCTTGATTACTTTTAATTAGCTTGAGGAATCTTTCTCATCCTTTTACTTTTGTATATGTTGTAGGCAGCATATAGTTGGGCCATGCTTTTTTACCCAGTCTTCCAATCTCTGCCTTTTAATTGAGTTATTCTGACCATTTATATTTAATTTGATTATCGATTATTAATGTTTAAATTTACTGTCTTGATACTTTTCTATCACAGTCTTCCTAGTGATACTGTAAGACTTCAGTCAGTATTTCAATTTCTCTCTTTCTGGCTTCTTGTGCCATTGTTGTCATGTATTTTACTTCTACCTACGTTATAAACCCTACAAGTCATGGTTATTAATTTTGCTTTGAACAGTTGATTACCTTTTAAAGATATTTAATAATAGAGTATTTATATTTACCCACATAGTTGCCATTTCTGGTGTTCTTTATTTCTTTGTGTAAATTTAGATTTCCTTCTGGTATTATTTAATTTCTGCTTGAAGGATTTATTTTTTACGTGGTATATAATGCAGATATGCCAGTGACAAATTTATTTTTGGCTTTTGTATGTCTGAAAGAGTCTTTAATTTGCCTTTCTTCTTGAATGATAATTTACCTGGGTTAAGAATTCTGGGGTGAAATTCCCATTTTTTACTTGTAAGGATATTGTTACATTGTCTTCTGGCTTACATTGTTTTACCTGAAAAATCTGCAGTCATCCTTTTCTTTGTATGTAATATCTTCTGTATATAAAGTGTCTTTTCCCCCGTGGTTGCTTGTTAAATTTTTCTCTTTATCTCTGCTTTGTCGTAATTTATTATAGTATGCCTTGGTGTGCTTGGGATCTGTTGAGCTTTTTAGATCTTTGCTTTTATAGTTTTCTTCAAATTTAGAAAATTTTTGTCCATTATTGCATCAAATATTTTTCGTTTTCTTTTTTTGCTTCTCTCCTTCAAGGACTCCAATTTTATGTATATTTGAAGTTCTTTTACATCTCACTGATTGGCTGTCGATTTTTTTTATTAATCTTTATTCTCCATGTTTAATTTTGAATAATTACTATTTACATAGTCTTTCTTCGGTGAGGTCTAATTTGCCATTAGTTTGATCCAGTGTATTTTTTATCATAGACATGGTAGTTTTTATTTCTAGAAGTTCCGTTTGTTTCATTTCTGTATCTTTTGCAACTCTACATAACATGTTCAATCTTTATTCTAGTTTTTTTTTTTTAACAAATGCAATACAGTTGTAATAACTACTAATGTCCTTGTCTGCTATTCTATCATATGTATCATTTCTCAGTCAGTTTCAATTGATTTTTTTCCTTCTTTTTAGGTCATATTTTTCTGCTTTGTATGCCTTGTAATTTTTTACCAGATGCTAGAAATTGTAAATTTTACCTTGTTAGGTATTATATTTTTGGATTTCTATTGATGAGCTTTGTTCTAGCTTGCTTAGGTTACTTGGACATAGTTTGATTCTGGAGGGTCTTACTTTTAAGCTTTTAAAGCATGACCTGAAAAGCATTTAGTCTAGGGCTGATTTTGCTCCATTACTGAAGCAAAAGCTCTTCTGTTTATTGTGCTCAATGCCACATGAATTATGAGGTTTTCTACTGAATTGTAGGAACAAACATTCTTCCCAGTCCTGTGTGAGGACTGTTCTCACTAATCTTTTCACATAGTTCTTTTTTGAGCTTCAGGTAATCTCTTTACGTGCATACATTGATCAGTATTGAACTGAATATTTGAGGGGGACACTCTGCAGATCTTTCAGATTCTCTCTCTCTCTGTATAGGTCTCTTTCCTCTGGTACTTTGCCCAGCAAACTGTAGCTGCCTTGGCCTCTCCAGAATACCAGTTTCATTTCTTTAACTCAGGAAACCACTGGGCTTTTTTTGGAGTCCACCTCATTATGGTTTGTTAACTTTTTTTCAGCAGTAACGTGGGGCAATTGTAAGGCTCACCTTATTTTTTTTCTGTCTCTCAGGGATTGTTCCTTGTTGCCTTATGTCCAGTGCCTTGAAAACGGCTGTTTCATATATTATGTGTGGTCTTCTCGTTATTTTAGCTGACAGAATAAATCTAGTCCCTGTAACTCCATCTTGGCTGGAAGTGAATCAGAACTATGGATTTTAGTGGATGTGTTTCATTTCATCCAGTGGATGTGTTATAACTTCACTTTGCTATTTTCTAATTATTTGACATTTAAATTTTTTTCTAAGTTTTTGATATGCACCTTTAACATTGTAGTGTATGAATATCTTCATGCATATGCATTTTTTCAAGGTGAAGGATACATTGCCAGTAATGAGATTAGTTTGAAAGGTATAATCCTTTTTATGATTCTTGATAAAAATCCCTAATGAATGATGCCTTTGTGTGTTATCACTAACAGTGTGAAGGTATCATACTTCAACATAATCTTGCCAGTGTTAATGCCTTAATTTAAATTTTGTCTACTCATTAGTTAAGTATAAAGTGATATATCAAGCTTGCTTTAATTTTTTTTTTACAGTTGATCCTTGAATAACATGAAGGTTAGGGGCACTGACCCCTTGTGTAGTCAAAAACCCACATAAAACTTTTGACTTTCTTAACTACTAATATCCTACTATTGACCAGAAGCCTTACCAATAACATAAACAGTTGGTTAACACATATTTTGTATGTTGTATGTGTTATATTCTATATTCTTACAATAAGTAAGCTGGAGAATAGAAAATGTTATTAAGATAATCTATTAAAAAGTCAAAAAATAACAGATGTTGGCATGGATGTGGATAGAAGGGAACATTTATACACTGTTGGTGGGAATGTACATTAATACAACTTCTGTTGAAAACAGTATGGAGGTTTCTCAAAGAACTAAGTATAGAACTGCCATTTGATCCAGCAATCCCAGTACTGGGTATCTACTCAAAGGAAAAGAAATCATTATACCAATCAGATACATATACTTGTATATTTATCACAGTACTGTTCACAGTAGTAAAGATAGAGAATCAACCTAAGTGTCCATCAGTGGATGATTGAATAAAGACACAATGGAATAAAGACACAATGGAATACTATTTAGCTATAGAAAAGAATAAAATTATGTCTTTTGCAGCAACATGGATGGAGCTGGAGGCCATTATCTTAAGTAAAACAACTCAGAAACAAAAAGTCAAATATTGCATGTTCTCACTTATATGGGAGCTAAATAATATGTATACAAGGACATAGAGTGAGAAATGTGTCTTGGAGACACAGAAGGGTGAGATTATGGTGAGTGGGTGGGTGATGCAAAATTACTTTATGGATACAATGTACATTATTTGGGTGATGGATGCGCTAAAAGCCCAGACTTCATCACTATGCACTATATCCATATATCAAAATTGTACTTGTGCCCCTTAAATTTATACAAATAATAAATAAGGAAAATCATAAAGAAGAGAAAATATATTTACTATATTTACTATTGATTAAGTGAGTCATCATGGAGGTCTTCATTTTGTCATCTTCACATTGAGTGGGCTGAGGAGGAAGATGAAGAGGAAGGGTTTGTCTTGCTGTCTCATGGATGGCAGAAGTAGAAGAATAGCTATGTATAAGTGGACCTGTGCAGTTCAAACCCATGTTGTTCAAGGGTCAGCTGTATTTTGATTTTTAATTGGGATAAATGTTTCATATAGTTTTATATAACTTTTAACAGAAATTTATACTACTTTTATAAATTTAGAATTATGAGGAAAATTTCACAGTTTACCACTTGTGTTCATGTCTACTATATTGTTTGTCTTAAAGCAGCAGTGCCCAGCCTTTTTGGCACCGGGGACCATTTTCATAGAAGACATTTTTTCCATGAATTGGTTTTGAGATGATTCAAGTGCATTAAATGTATTGTGTATTTTATTTCTGTCATTATTACATTGTAATATATAGTGAAGTAATTATACAACTCACCATAGGTTGGGAACCCATGCTCTAAAGAACACAAAACAGATAAAATTAATGTTAACTAATGAATTTTTAGAAGTTATAATGATACTTAAAATCCAGAAGCTGTAAAAAAATAAGATTGATAAATACAACTATACAAAAATAATAAACTTCTGCATGGAAAAAAGCATAGTACTATCAGACAAAATGGGGAAAACACTTTTAACTTTTATTACAAAGTTAATCTCTTTAATATTTAAAGAACTTTTAGAAACTGAGAAGAAAAAAACCGAAAGTCCAATAGAAAAATAGTCAAAGGACTGAGCAGAAAAAAGAAATTACAGTGTTTCTATAAACAAGAAAAGGTTTTAAACTCATAGTATAAAAAAAATAAGTTAAAATTATATAGGATGTAATTTTTCACCTACTAGGATGACAAAAATCCAGAAGTTTGGCTCTGAAGGTGAGGCTGTATGAAATTCTTATACATTGTTTGTAGGTGTGCGAAATTGTTATGGAGAACAGTTTAACAATACTTAAAAAAATGATGAATGCATTTGCCTATTGATTTAGCAATTCTGCTTTTGGGAAGTTATTCTGTAGTTATACCTGCGCCCATATGATATGACTTGCGTTTAAGGTAATTCATTATAAATTTTTTTTGTAATAGCAAAAGATTGAAAAAATTAAAGTGTCTATCAGTAGGGTTCTGGTAAACTATAGAACATCTTTACAATGGAGTTTTGTATAGCTATATAGCAAATGAGGAGGCCTTCTATGTGCAGATAGGTAAAAAAAAATGATGTGCCAAATAGTGTTTATAGTATGCTACTTTTTTGTAAGAAAAGGTTGACAATAATAACATATTTTGTTCTTCCTTATATTTGCATGAAGAAATACTATAAGATGACATAGGAAACTAATAAAAGTTGTTTTTGTGAGAGAAAAATAAGTGGACAGGGATGAAATGTGAACAAGACTTCTCAGTATATTCAATTAATACCAGTTTGATTTTTGAAATAATGTAAAAGTGAATGTAAAACATTTATAATCACCTAATATGTTCTGATAGTATGAGTTTAATGACCATTAATATAAAATTCTTCTCTCTAGAAAAGAATACTGCATTGAGGGATGGACTTCTGGTGTTCTTCTTTGCAATTGTTCCCCTTAGTCTGCTTGCAGCTTTTGTCTTCATCAAGAGAGATAAGATACGGAAAAGCTACTTCAGAAAGAAGAGATCACAAACATATGAGTACTTATATTTTTTTCTTTTAAATCTATATCAAATAATTTAAAGTAATTATTAATGACGATAATCATATCATAGAGGTTGGCAATCTGTTAAGATCAGGGTTCTAAGTTATCTTTATATTCTTTTGGCATGGGTTAAACATAGTGGTGACTAAGCCACCTCTTCTAATGAATGGAGAAGGGAAAGGATTATAGCGACTAGTCTTTATGCTGCTGAAAGTGGCCCTTAGGGTTCATTTTGCTTAATATTGGTTTCTGATACTGAGATAAGTAGAATTTTGCCTATGACATCTGATTTGAGATTCCTAATTAGAGTTGAAGTATGGGATAAAGATAAAAAATGTAAATGCTGGAACATTTTCTTGTATTTCTTTATTTCAAGTATCAGTTGTCATAGAGCGAGAATTTTTCAGTTCTCAGTTTTGAAAACAGATTTTGTGAATTATAAGCTTTTAAGAAACAAGTTTTTAAAATATACTATTTATTTTCTCTTTTTTTAAACCAGTAATGTGACCACACAAGAAATGTTTTAATAGAAGAAAGTTAAGGTTGTCAAAATTCAGACACCTGACATTTCTAGTCTATGTGTTGGACTCTTGTATGACGGGTCTCTGAGCTATTACTTCTAATATGTTGGCATTAGAATGAAGCATATGTTAGCATGGACTTTGTAATCAAATCTGAGTTCAGTTTCTGGGGTTATCATTTGCTAGAATTATGAACTGAAACTATAAATAAAGCCCTCTGAGCTTTGGTTTACTTTCTTTAAAATGGGAATAATAATATTACCTGTCTCATGGGGTTAATATAAATATTAAATGAGGAAATATTAACACATAAAGCCCATTGCATATTATGGGCACATTATAATTACTTAATAACAATGTTATTGTTATGATAATGATTTCCAAATGTACATATCTAGCCTTCATTGCTAACCTTTGCTTTGTTGTCCTATTTCTCACTTACTACGATATTTTCCCAGAGTGTCCTGATACGAATTTTAATTTTTAATGTATTCTGAGACAGATTTATCATCCTATTCTTCTTTCTCATCCTTCCTATCACTCTTCCAACTGACCTGTCTATACAGATACTTCCCAGTCCATAACCACAGCTATCTCCCACATATCTGTACCCAGCTGACTTGCTGTCACCTCAGCGTGTCTAAAACTTAGCTGATATCTTTCCAGCCAATGTGTTTGCTACCCTTGGACTTCCTAATTTTTAGGGTGACTACTTTTAAGTTTTTTATATGCAGTCTAGGAATATGTTTTTACTGTTCTCTGATTTTAGGAAGACTTGAGAAGAAAAGTTAATCCTTAATACTGTAAGGATTAAAAATGTGTGAAAGCTGTTAAAAGTACCATAAAAATTTCAGCTATCATGATCATCACGACTACTACTGACATTGTTATTCTGTATTTGGGAAAATGCAGAGTATGTGTAATATGTCCTGTAGAAATGTTTTAATCTCAATTTAGCTCAAAAGTAGTTGTATCTTTCAGATCAGATGGCAAAAATCAAGCAAATGTTTCCAGACAGCCAGTGAGTGTTCCTCGACATGTTTCTCCAGCGACGACTCCTAGAGAAGTAGTAAGTTTAAAATGAAAAATTCTTTTTCTTCACTATATAAAAGTATTGCATGCTTGAAGATTAAAAAATAGTTACATACATATAAATACAGAAACTTTCTTAAAAATTCAGGAGTACTGTAGGTGGTCTCTGAGTTTATTAAAGGAAAACCAGCAGAGTCTCTGGCTTGGAGGACATGGAAAAAGACACCTAGAATTAAGAATGCCTTGGCTTGATTGGGAAATGGCATGGGGCCTATGCTATCACAATTTTTTTCTACGTCTGCAATCTTTCTGTTTTTAATACCTGGCTTCTTTAGGGTATGTTACCAGAGATCTGATGTTGAACTTCTGGATAGGCATAATTGTCTCAGTAATAGGACTGATAATCAGTGTTCCTGTAAGTGTATTAGGGAGAATTAGAATAATGTTATACTTTTACTGATATGACTATATCCCTAAATAATATATAATGTTAATTTTTATCTGTTTTTAAACTTTTTAAAATGTCTTAGTTGATATTTTACACATACGTCTGCAACCTGCTTTTCCCCTTGACATTACTTTGTGATTTATCTGTATTGGTACGTATAGATGTGATTCATTCATTTTTACTGTTGATACTGCTATATTTCTTAAATAGCACATAATTTTAAAATTAATTTTCCAATTATCAGATTTCAGTTTTTTATTACTTTGAACAAGGTTGAGATGAACATTTGTAAATATCTTCTTGTGCATGTTGTGTGTGTCCTAGGTCTGAACTAATACAGCAGTTACTGTCCACATATGACTATTTAAATTTCACTTGAATTACATAAAATTAAGAATCCCATTCTTCAGTCACACTAATCACATTCAACAGATCACATGTGGCTGCTGGCTTATTGTATTGAACAGGATAGATACAGAATATTTCTATCATTGCAGAAAATTCCGATAGCACTGATCCAGGGCATGTTCTGATAAAATTTCTGGGGTGAAAGATATGTGAATCTTCACTGGAAATTACCAAATGCTTTTCAAATCATCCAAATACTACACCATTGGATGATTGTACTATCAGTGGTATATGAGCATTCCCATTGATTTAAATCTCTGCCAACACTCGGTATTATCAGACTTTCAAATTCTTTCCAATTGTGTGGAGATGAAATGATTAGATATCCTTCTTGTTTTAATATATATATAAATATATATGCAGAATCTGTCTATTCCACCCTCTTTTCCCTTATAAAAAGAAAACAAAAATTGTCATGCCCTTTTCACCCGATTTTTCCATATTACCATGTATAGAAGATGACCACATGCTCCCTATGCACGCTAGTTAAGAATTACCTGTATACTCTTCTTCATCCTCGGTATATTTTCTTCTTATTTTATTGTGGTAAAATATACATATAAAATAAAATTTGTCATTTCAGACATTTTTTCAAGATTTTTTTATTGTGGTAAAAAACACATTAAATTTACCATCTTAAAAATTTTTATATGTATGATAGTGTCAAGTATAATCACATTATTGCACACATAGCTCTCTAGATGTGCAACACCGAAAAACTCTATTACCACTAATTCCCTCTTCATTCTTACTGCCAGCCCTTGTTACCACTTTTTTGTTTTTTGTTTCTATGATTTTGACTATTTTAGATACTTCATATTAGTGGAATCATACAATATTTGTCCTTTTGTGACTGGTTTATTTCACTTAGTATAATGTATTTGAGGTTCAACCATGTTGTAGCATGCGAAGGGATTCCCTTCTTTATTAAGGCAGCTAAATAGTATGTGTATACTACATATTCTTTATCTATTCATCTGTTGTGAATATCATTGGTTGATGGACATTCAGGTTCATCCATCTCTTGGCTTATTTTGAATATGTTGCAGTGAGCATGAATGTGCAAATACATCCTCAAGATCTTACTTTCAGTTCTTTTGGATATATACCTAGAAGTGGGATTGCAGGATCATATGTAATTCTATTTTTAATTTTTTAAAGAACTTCCACACTATTTTCTGTAATGACTACACCATTTTACATCCCCATCAATAATGTACAAGGGTTCTAGTTTCTCCTTATCCTCACCAATACCTTTTATTTCCTGTTATTTTGATAGTGGCCATTCTGATTGCTGTGAGGTGATAGGTTTTTATGGTTTTGATTTGTATTTCCCTAACGATTAGTGATGTTAAAACATTTTTTCATATGCCTGTTTGCCATGTGTGTGTCGTCTTTTGAGACATATTTATTCAGGTCTTCTTCCCATTTTCAAATTGGGTAATTTGTATTTTGCTGTCAAGTTGTTTGCATTCCTTATGTATTTTGGATATTAACTCCATATTGGATATATGGCTTGCAAATATTTTCTTCCATTGCAAAGATTCTCTCTTCACTGTGTTGACTGTTTCCTTTGCTATACAAAGGTTTTAGTTGTTGAAATCCCATTTGTCTAAATTTTGCTTTTATTGTCTGTGTTTTGGAGGTCATAGCCAAACAACCTTTGCCAAGACCAATGATAAAAAGCTTTTCTCCCTATGTTTTATTTTAGTAGTTTTACAGTTTCAGGTCTTATGTTTAAATTTTTAATCCAGTTTGAATTCATTTTTCTATATGGTATGAGATAATCCATTATTCTGCATGTGGATATGCAGTTTTAACCAACAGTATTTATTGAAAAGACTTCATGGCTATATGCAGGGAGGTGGCCAAGCTCCCCGCAAAAAACCGGGTCCCTTTGTAGGATTGCAAGAGATAAGAAAATAATAGAAAATGGAAAATGATGGAAATAAAAGAATACACAGAGACGAAGGTATAGTTTTATAGATTTATAAAGATTATAGACAAAGCTGGTGCTGAGGGGGCCTGGATTTCTCCGTCAATCTCAAAGGCCACGAATGAAGTCTTACATGGTCATTTATAGGTAACAGTGATCAGTTGCCAGGGGTAACAGATTTACATAACAGCAGGTAGTTCCTCTTAGGTTAATAGTTTTTCAGAAGGCTTCTACAGATCCCTTAACTAATTCTATCTACGTGAACAAATGGTTGCAAAATCTTTCAAAGACTAACTGCTAAGTTCTAAGGTAAATTTATCACTTAACAGAGGGATTAAACAGAGATATATTGGCTCCATATTTTCTTTATCAGGTTATTGTGAACGGAGACAGGTAGTCCGGAGTTTTAAGCAGGAACTGTCTCTTGGACTGACGGCTTACAGGCGGGCACTCTTCGATCAGCTCTCATCCTGTAGTTTTTAACAGATCCACTTTGCTTTACAAAGCAAATCCAAACTTTTAGGTCTGAGAAACGCGGCACCTTGTGGGATACAGCCACTACTGTCTTTCCGAGATGCCCTCCTGAGGTGCAAACAGCTTTTGATATGCAAACTAACACGTTCACATATTCCTTCAGGGCAAAGCTCTGCAAAACTCCTGAGACACATCCTGTCTCCAGATATATTTATATTAATTCACAGAGCAACATCCCCCCAGAAGGGGCAGGGTCCCCTTACCTACGGACATCAGGGAGCCCAGCCAGAAATGTTAACTGAGCTGGGTCTGAGTGCTTTGGGGCCACAGCACGGAGAAGCCCCCTGCGCTGGTAGAACCACACTGTAGGCTGCTGCTCATGTCACCTGGGGAAATAGGCAGCCTCAACTCCCTGAGCTGAGACCCAAGGGGAGGGGAGGCTGTGCAGGAAAGATCCAAAGCGCCTCTGGGCTGCAGGGAAGTGAGCAGGTAACAGCAGCTTGAGAGGCAGGCAGGGCCTAGAGGGAGTCCAGTTGCATTTAACCAAGATTTTGAATGCAGCAGAGAGGAGGCCAATGGCAGGGGACCAGCACAGACCAGGGCCACTGGGGCTGGAACCTTTGCCTGCCCCTGTAGTAATGAGGGCAAAGGGGCAGAGATGTGGGCAGGTCCCTGAGCAGAGGCAGAACACATGGGGTGTAGCCCTGTGCTCTACCTCTCCCCAGCAACCAGGATGCTTGGCCAGTGCTGGAGAGAACCCCAGGAGGTGGCTGGGTGTGCACATCAGAGGAGTGTGTGGGGACTCCAGATCACCATGTCCCACTCACAGCCAAAGCCTTGGCAATCAGCCAAAGTCACAGCCAGCCTCCACCATCTGGCACAGTCTCAAGCCACTGATCCTCATAGACTGACTGCACCTAGGGGGGACGATGGCTTCAGAGATAAGAGCAAGGGAGCAGAAGGTGAGGTGAGGAGGCGACCATACCTGGGGCAGGGCTTGGCCAACTTCCAGCCCTGCCCTCACTGCTGTGGGGCTGGGGACGCTGTTCTGCCCCCTCTAGGCAAGGCCTCCAGGCAGCTGCCCTTCACGCCCCCAAACTCCTTGAAGCTCCCCTTACACATTTCTGGGTTTCCCCATGTCCCTGCGTAGGTGATGAATGGCAATCAGAGCTTTAGTACCCAAAAAAGCCAGTCATTCCTGACAAATGGGTCTCCTTTCAGCCGACAAAGAGAATTCTGGTTTTGGGGTTGTGTCCCTCTCGACATAGCAAGCACAATCTTGGTTGAGGACGTAGAAGCAGTATTTTCCTTGATTTTTATTTGGTCCTAGGTAAGGGGCACAGAATAAGGGTGTCCCTGAAGACCTGAGAACAGGGACAGAGACACAGGCACAGTGGAGAACTGGCTTGAAAAGACAATGCCAGGACCACAGAGAACACTCGGGTTCATGGATAAACAGCGAGGCCAAAAATATGGTGACCCACGGAAAACATGGTGGCCCTGTAGCTCCCCTCCTCCCATGCCTACCTGGCAAATATCCCTGAGAGCAGCCTTCCCTCTGCTCAGGTTGGGCCAGGTCCTGACCCCTGATTCTCCCTAAAGCAGCCCTTATCACAAATTGTTGTCACATTTGTCTCCTCTGCCTGGCCACACCTACCCACCACCCACTGAATCCTCCATTGGCTGGGCGCGACCTGGAAGGCCCCACTTGGCCATAGGGTTTATCTCCTTAAGTGACCTCATGGGATGCACCATCTCACCCCTCTGCTCCCAAGCTCTGCTCAAGTGCCTGCCGGGGCCGGTGGCTCATGAACTCCGAGCAGCGCAAGCCCTGGCTGGCGGGGGCGGTTTCCGCGTGCTGACCGGGCTGGGCCAGCCTGCCAGTGGGCCCGAGGGGCCCTGCAGAGGCTGACCGCACGCCGGAACCCCTCCCCCGCCGCCACCGCCGCGGAAGGCCCCGGCGAGTCACCCTCCCTCATGCCCGGGAGACTCCCCCGAGGCCGTAAAGCGGAGAAGGTAAATACAGTGCCCGCGATCGTCATCCGAGGACTTATCCTGCGGGTGGACCAGTCACGGGGAAGGAGCTGTGCCCGTCAGGTTCGCTTCCGGTGAGAAGAGGGGGCGGTGGCCGCAGACCACCAGGGCCTCCCTCAGCATCCGGCCACGGAGGTCCGGAGACAGGGGTCCGTTGGCGCGGGAGGCCCGGGGAGACTTCTCGAAGCCCATTTCTGAATGAGGAATCGGATTTTCTCGTCCTCGGGGATAGGCGACCCAGGCAGGGAACGGCCGCAGAGCCGCGTCGCGCTCCCGGAGGGCCGAGGCCGTCGGGGGCAGCGCGCGCGCTGATGGCGTCACGAGGACGCGCTGGCAGCGCTCTACGCGCATGCGCTCTGCTGGGGCGGCGGGAATGGGCTCCGAGCTGTCCCGAGCCTCTACGCCCGCGCGCAGTCTGTCAGGATCGGGCTTCCAGGGGACCTCGCGATCACTGCCACCCAGCGTCGGTCCTCGGATCTCACCGTCCTCGCCTGCACCTCTCAACACTCGGCCGGCTCAGCCACAATCGTTCCGCCTTCCCGGACGCCCGTGTGGACTCCGGAGGCGGCCAAGGGTCCTTCTGGCGCCAGGGGAGGGGACACTCCCCGGCTGCGCCCCACTCCCCTGCCCGGAGATGCCTGCGTGTCCCAGGGCCGGACTCCTCCCGCGCAGCCTGCCCTCTGCCGCACCCCCAGGCTGCTGCCGCCCTGGGACGCTGCCTTACCCCACCTTTACCCTGCGGGCCCTGCTTGGCCCGTGTGCAGGAAGGGGGCCTGTACCCCTTTCCTCAGCGGCCCCTCGCCTGGCTGTCTTCCTGTGTGCTCGGACCCAGGAGGGCAGGGCCTGGCCTGTGGCCCACCCCCGTGTCCCCTCCAAAGGGCCTGGGCTGGAGAATCACTGGTCTCTGCTAAATGAAGGAAGGAAGCTTATGACTGTCTTTTTCTCCCCAGGTAGTTTTTTGCTCCTATGTCCCTGGTCTCAGCCGTGGGAAAGGGGATGGGGACCAAGGGGCTCCACTACCTTCTCCTCTACTCTGCCCCTCCCCATCCTGCCACCTGGCCAGCTCTAGTCCAGACATGTGTTGCTGTCCACGAGCTCATGTAAGGCACAGTGGCCCTGCTACCTGCGAATGAAGGAGGAGGCCAGGTGTAGGCACACCTCCATGAGTCCCCTACTCCGGAGGCCTGTCGCTAGCAACACAGGAGGAGGGGTGGGATTGGGTTGTGTCCCCACAGAAGGCAGCAGGGAGTGCAGGCCACACCTCTGGACACTGGCTTATCCTGCCTGGGCCCTTGCTTTTCTCAGCCAGCCCCATTTCTCAGATGGGAATACTCGGGACCAAAGGAGACCTAGGCCTGCACAGCCCCAACCTCCCCCGCCTAGCAAGCAGGGGCTGAAGATGTGAGGTGGGAGAGGCAGCAGGTGGTATCACATCAGCCCTGTCAGTGAGTCGGTCAACAAACGCCCCTCAGGGATCTGTACCCTGGAAGGGATCCCAAGGGTTAGGGTTAGGAGAGTCTGCAAGCGGTGGCTCCTTGCTGCTGTCTGTCCCATGCCACGTGTGGAGGGCTGTGAGCCTTGGGAGCAGCCCAAGCTCAGCGGGTAGGATGACACCCCGGGGCGCCGGGTGGGAGCGTCCTTCCTTCAGCCTGGGACAGGAGGGGCAGGGGCTGGACAGCCAGCGAAGACCAGCAGGGGCAGGCGGCCAGGGGCCCAGCTCTGCTCATAATCAGGCCTGTTGGCCTGGCCCGCCAAGGTCCGCCTCTTTCCCTCTCGGGCTCAGGACCCGCCTTGGCTGGGGGTGGGGGGCAGGATACAGCTGGGGAAACTGAGACCCCCTCGCAGCTCTGACTGCAGGCGGCGAGCCCCGCGGGGAGAGACCGGGCGTCCGCAGCCGGCGCGTTCGCTGCTGACAATTGCGCGGCCAAAGCAGATTAACCCGGGTGTTAATCCCCCCTAATGGCTTCAGAATCCCCGGCACGAGGACTAAGCCGTCCCGCGGCCCGGCCCTCTCGGCGGCTTCAGCCCCGCGGCCGCGCGATGCTATCTCGGCCCTGCCCGGCTGCGGCCGCTAATCCCCGGCGCTCGCTTTCTCCCCGGCCGCCCGCGACCGGCCGATTGGCGTTTGATTACGGCCGCCATCGAGGGCCCCTTTGTGCGATCGGCCCTAAATCCCCTAATGCCGTGATAAAGGCGGCATTAGCCGGCGTTTGCTGCTGAGAAAGGCGCCGGGATGAAAGAAAGCAATCAGGGGATACTGAGGCCTCGGCCGCGCGGGGAGGGCGTGGGGGGGTGTCCTGGGCCCCGGCTCCCCCCAGCCCAGCGAGCCTCCCCGCTCTATCGGCGCCGCCACCCCGCTCTCCTCCTGCGCCCTGGCTGCCCTTTGGCTGCCGAAGCCCCTGGGCTCGGATGCGGAGGGACCCCCGCCCCGGCGCAGCTCCTCACTGGCGCTCTCGCCCCTGACTGTTCAAACCCGGTTGTCTGACAGGGCACATCCCAGGAGCCATTGCTCCCTGGCCCCGTCCCCTCCAAGTCCCAAACGACCCTCTGGAGGCCTTGGCTCCTCCATCTGGCCCCTCCCTTTTGGCACCCACCCTCTGGAAATAGCTCGGCCAGGTGCGGGAAAGAAGTGATGGCTCCAGGAGCGACTGGGATTGACCAGGGAGATGCAGGGGAGAGGTGGGGAGCAGGTGGGCACAGCAAGGAAGGCCCCTTTGCAGAGGCCTGGAGAGCCCTCCAGATGGGACTGCAGGAGCCAGGCTGGCTGCGAGCCCCCTGCGTCAGAGGAGCTGACCCCAGGGCCTGGGCATCTCAGTGTGAGGAGGGAGAGGCCAGGAGGGGCAATTGGAGGAGGTGGCCCGAGTCCAGGGCCTCCAGGGGCCGGGGACCACTCACCCGGGCATTGGAAGTCAGGGAGCGTCAAGATTGGATTGGTGTTTGTGAAGAGCCTGCAACCTCTCCGGGTAGGGGCTAGGAGAGAAAAGTGTCTGTGAGCGGGTTCAGAAGCCACTGTGGGGTGCAGGTGGCAGGCACCCATGACTGGAGCTAAGATGGGGCCAGTGCAGCGGGATGGGCGTGGGCAATGACCCGTGAGATCGGAGCAGGGCAGTGGGGGGGGTGTCAAGCATGGCATCAAGCATTTGCCAGGACATGCAGGTGAGTGAGTGGGTGTTCACCTGGGTGGACAGGTGAGTATTTACCTATGTGAACAGGAGCCTGGGTGTGTGTTTGCCCAGTCAGGTACGTGGGAAGCTGAGCCATGTACACAGGGGGCAGTGGATAGGTGTGCACAGGTGGCTCCTGCAGATCCCCTTGAGCGGTTGGCACACTGCTGCCCCAGCTGAGTGTTGGCTCCTGGTGGCTCATGGCACCCCTAGGTCTTGGAGAATTGTCCTGGGTGATGGGAGCCACCCACACAGCAGCCCTCCAAACCCAGCTGCAGAACTGTGACAATGACTGACTGCCATGGGCCGATCCCTGCTTTGCCACAGGGTGGTTCAGACCTGTGAAGGGCTCTGTGCCTGCCCCAGCATGTCCACGTGAAATGACACGGAAACTGGCCTCTAACCGAGGTGGCACCCTGTCACCCCCTGCCCTGCCCAGGGCAACCAGCCATCTCGGTTTCCCCAGGACCAAGGAATTTCCCGGGAAGCGGAACTTTCAGTGCTAAAACTGGGAGAGTCCCAGGCAAACCAGAGTGGTGAGTCCCCTATGTGTCTGTTGTGTCCCCCGAAGGGGGATGTTGGAGTCCCAACCCCCAGAACCTGTGACCGTGAACTTATTTGGAAACATGGTCTTTGCTGATGTAATTAAGAGGTAGGTTAAGATGAGATCTTACTGGAGTAGGGTAGGTCCTTAATCCAATATGCCCGATGTCCCCATAAGAAGAGAAGGACACAGTGATGACACAGAGAGGAAACCACCACAGGAAGCCAGGGGGACAGATGGGCATCTGTAAGCCAGAGAGCCAAGGATGGCCAGAAATGCCAGAAGCTGAGAGACAGGCACAGGGCAGAGTCTCCCCTCACCCCTTCAGAGAGATCCTGGTGACACCTCGATCTTGGACTCCTGGCCTCCGGCACTGCGAGAGAATACCGTTCTGTCATTTGAAGCCATCCGGTGTGTGGTCCTGTGTTACAGCAGCCACGGGAACTTAATACAGAGTCCTTCACTCTTCTCCTAAGAACACATGCTCAAACATAGTTCATTCGACCAAGAATCGTCATACCCGGCTTTCCTTCCAGGGAACGTAGCCTGAACAGCTGGTCCCAGGAGTGGGTGGTCCTAGGAGGCTGACTCTAAGGATGGTACCTGGAAGGTGGCTCCCTAGCTGGCAGGTGGCAGTGAGAACCACCGCCTGGCAATCCGTGGTGTTCCTTGGCTTGTAGTGCCAAGGTGGCAGGTAGAGAATCGATAGCTCCCAGCCTGGGTTGCAGTGTGACAGCAAAGACTG
>CAUYSK010047411.1:0-14993 GCA_963575035.1 Avahi laniger | reverse complement strand
GATCAGGGCCGGGCGCAGTGGCTCACGCCTGTAATCCTAGCACTCTGGGAGGCCCAGGCGGGCAGATTGTTTCAGCTCAGGAGTTCGAGACCAGCCTGAGCAAGAGTGAGAACCCGTCTCTACCAAAAATAGAAAGAAATTCATTGGACAGCTAAAAATATATAGAAAAAATTAGCCGGGCCTGGTGGCGCACACCTGTAGTCCCAGCTACTTGGGAGGCTGAGGCAGTAGGACTGCTTGAGTCCAGGAGTTTGAGGTTGCTGTGAGCTAGGCTGATGCCACGGCACTCACTCTAGCCAGGGCAACAAAGTGAGATTCTGTCTCAAAAAAAAAAAAAAAATATTAGTATTGTTTTGTGCAATATTGCTAATGCACAAAACAAAGACTTTGCATAGGAGACAGTCTGTTTTGTGGTTCTGAAAATCCCCAACCTGATTTTTTAAAATCGTAGCTGTTTGGTCTCCCAGCCCATTCTGCAACACACCATGACCTTGTTTCCTCTCCCGGCCTCAGCTTTACCATCTCTCAGATGGAACCATTTACATTGTTCGCTTAAGTGAGACAAAGAAAGATTCCCACTTCCAGGATGGCTGAGTAACTCCTATGTGACCAACTCGACCACAGATGACAGCTATAAACTCTGGGAAAAATATAAAAAACAACTCTCTGAAGGCACTGGAGAGTGACGGAACAGGCAGATAGTGGAAGGGAATCCACACATGGAAAACGAGAACTTCACTGACGAATTTCCCAGCTCATGAGTTTAGTCTGAAGGCAGGTCCCAATCAGTGCTGTGAACAGCAGTTAAAACTTTGATTTTAAAAAAAGGAAAGTCTGGCCGAGCACGGTGGCTCACACCTGTAATCCTAGCACTCTGGGAGGCTGAGGCAGGTGGATCGTTTGAGCTCAGGAGTTCAAGACCAGCCTGAGCAAGAGCGAGACCCCATCTCTACCAAAAATAGAAAGAAATTAATTGGATAGCTAAAAATATACAGAAAAAAATTAGCCAGGCATGGTGGCGCATGCCTGTAGTCCCAGCTTCTTGGGAGGCTAAGGCAAGAGGATCGCTTGAGCTCAGGGGTTTGAGGTTGCTGTGAGCTAGGCTGATGCCACAGCACTCTAGCCCGGGCAACAGAGTGAGACTCTGTCTCAAAAAAAGAAAACAAAATTGAAAAGAAAAAAAAAGAGGAAAGTTTTACTGTCCTAAATAACCAAAGGACAAAATTTGGGGCAAAAATGACTGCTGGAAAGTAGAAATCCCAAAGAGGAGAGAAACAGAGAGGTACAGCCCCAAATTCTGTGTATAAACTGCTCAAATATTAATATCTGGTTGACCTCTGGACCATGTGTGTATTCACAGGGCAGAGTCCAAGCAGCTCAGCTACGGCCAAAGAACTGAACTGAGATTTGAGTTGCAGTACACTATACGGGTGGGGGTAAGAGATTTTGCATTTGATTCCAGCCAAGTTATGTTTCCACTGAAAAAAAAAAAAACAAACCAGAAATATTAAAACTGTTCAGATTATAACAGAATCCAGAGTGTTTATAACATATTCCTAATGTCCCATATAGAATCCAAAATTACTTGACATGTGAAAAAATAAGAAACCCATTCTCAAGAGAAAAAGACAATTAATGGAAACTTACCCCAAGATGACCCAGATATTGAAATCAGTAGACAAAGATTTTTAAAGTAGTGATTTTAACCATGGATGAAAAACATAAAAGATGTAAAGGAAAATATGCCCGTAAACATGAAAAGATAGGAAATGTTGGCATAAAAATAGAAATTTATTAAAAAAAACAAATAGAAATTATTAAAGTGAAAATACCACATATTAAATTTTATAAGTCACTGAATAGTGGCCAGGTGTGGTGGCTCACCCTTGTAATTCTAGCATTTTGGGAGGCTGAGGTGGGAGGATCACTTGAGGCCAGGAATTAAAGACCAGCCTGGGTAGTAGCTGGCCCCCATCTCTACAAAAAATAGAAAAGTTAGCTAGGCATGGTGGCATGCACCTGTAGTCCCAGCTACTTGGGAAGCTGAGGCAGGAGGATCGCTTGAGCCCAGGGGTCTGAGGTTGCTGTGAGCTATGATGATACCGCTGCACTCTAGCCGGGGCGACGGAGTGAGATCCTGTCTCAAAAAAAAAAAAAGAGTCATTGGATGGGATTAACAGCAAAATGAGATAGAAGAAGAAAAAGAAATTTTAAGATGGGGCAATATAGATTATTAAATTTGGATGATGGAGAGAAAAAGGTTTTAAAAAGTGAGCCTCAGGTATCTGTGGGACAATATGAAAAGGTTCAATATACATATATGAACATATATTGATACATAATGATACACATGTTGTATACATATACAGTATATGAAAGGTTCATATACATATATCAAGTCACATGAGAAAAGAGAGAATGGATCAGAAAAAAATATCTGAAGCAATAATAGCCAAAAATTTTCAATTTGAGAAGCTCAGCACATCAAAGCAGGACAAGAAAACCACCCCTAGACACACGATAGCCAAACTACTGAAAAGCAAAGCTCAAAAGAAACTTGCAAAACCAGCCACATCAAAACAACACATTAAATACAGGAGAACATTTGAACGATCACTGACTCTTCATTAGAAACCATAAAGGCCAGAAGATAGTAGAACGGTATCTTGGAAGAGCTGAGAAGAAAAAAAAATTGTCAACACAGAGTTCTACATTCAGGGAGGATACCCTTCAAGAATGCAGACAAAAATAGACATTTTCAGATAAACAACCACTGAAATCGTGTTGCAGCAGGCCTGCGTCACAAGACGATGGGACAGCGAACTTGAGGTGCACAGAACTGGGGGTGAGTCGACTGATGATTAGAATCTTCAGTCCAGCCACCACCTGTCATGTGCTTAGGCAGGAAAACCTGGGTGCCAGCCTCCACTGGACCACTGACTCACTGTGCCACCACAGACAAGGCACTTCCACTCTCTGGACCACAATTTCGTCACCCGTAAAACACGTAGGTCGGATTACATCCTAGGATTTCTTTCACTTCTGAAATACTACAGTTTTCAGGTAGGTGGTACCCACTTGCAGAACCTGTGATCTCAGAGCTCAGCGATATTCCCCTGCAATTAATCACGAGCCCCGTATTTCCCCTGTCTTCTGTTATTCAGTTTCCCTGTGTGATATTTTCCCCTCAGCATCGCATGCACTCTTTACCTAATATTTTGCTTTAATCTCACTCCACTTAATTTATTTTTTTTTAATATTTTTTTCTTTTTTTTTTGAGATAGAGTCTCACTCTCTTGCCTGGGCTAGAGTGCTGTGGCGTCAGCCTAGTTCACAGCAACCTCAAACTCCTGGGCTCAAGCGATCCTTCTGCCCCGGCTTCCCCGGTAGCTGGGACTACAGGCACGTACCACCATGCCCGGCTAATTTTTTCCATATATTTTTAGTTGTCCAGCTAATTTCTTTCTATTTTTAGTAGAGACGGAGGTCTCGTTCTTGCTCAGGCTGGTCTCGAACAGCTGAGCTCAAACGATCCGCCCATCTCAGCCTCCCAGAGTGCTAGGATTACAGGTGTGAGCCACCGCACCCGGCCTACACTTAATTTATTTTAAAAGGAAATTTTATACCTTTACCACAATTGGAAAGTCAGTGTCCTTTGTGCAAGACTAGTAGGCAAGAAACACACACAGAATATAAAATGAGGAGAGTTTAGGTTTCTGTTTGTTCAAGGTACTGATCCCAAGGTCCAATCTCTCCTTAGTGACAAAGGGTGATTAGCAGGTGTTAGGAAGGTGTTAAACATAGATGGCACCATGCTGACACTCTCTTGCATAGAGGTGGAAAAATGCTAAGGATATAGAGGATATAGAAAAATGAGGACTCTCCTGTCTGCTGGCCAGCATGTAGAACGCTGCAGTCACTTAGGGTAGCAATGTGGCAGTACCTACTGATAACTAAATAATATGCAGGGTTTCCACTCTTTGGCGTACATGCCGGGGAAATCCTCACACACGTGCATTATGACACATGAAGCAGCTTTATTTGGGATACCAAAAAAAGTCAGAAGTAAAAAATCAGCACAAGAATAGGTAGGAATGCCTTTTACAAACATTCTGGAGTACATATGTCTCTGATGACTTAAACTTAATGGACCCAGTCAAAGTGAAGGAAGTCGATGTCTGGTAAAATGAAGTTATTCAAATAAATTACACGCTGGGACAGAGAGCAAGATTTAAAGGTTTAATCACTGAGTCTTATAATTCCCTCTCCGTCTGTTTCATAATAGTAAAATGTCACACGTAAAAGTGAATCCATATCTGTGACCTGACACTGTTTTATTTCTAAGGAGATAGAACCAACTTTGGCTTTTTAGAAAAAAAAAAAAAAGAAGAAGAGACTCTTAAAACAGGTTGTTAAAGGTTTGTAATTGAGATACAAGTATTCTGGAATCTTCTCATAAGCTCAGCTGCTAGTATAGTCGCCACACCTTTGGTGGCATCGGTCATTTATGAATGCCCACCTGTAATTCCTCCCAGGATCATCATAAATTATGTGCCATCAGGGCTCTCTTTGACCACCCTTCTGCAGAAAACTGATCATTTTAAAGAAAATGCTATTTGTCTTTATGTGTATTGAAGGATAGTGTCTTTAAATTGTTTCTGTCTGTCAGTTCCACAGGGTAAAATGACAAAATTAAACCTGCCTCAAGGGCAGTAATTATTTGGACCATGGAAAGATATTGGAGGGTTTGAATTCCATTCCCAATTCTAGTTGTGGTCTACATTTCTTAAAATTATTGGATTATCATGCTGGGCACAGTGGCTCGTGCCTATAGTCCCAGATGCTCAGGAGGCTGAGGCAGGAGGATCGCTTGAGCCCAGGAGTTCAAGGCTGCAGTGAGCTATGATCATGCCACTGCACTCCAGCCTGGGCAACAGAGCAAGATCCTGACTTTTAAAAAAAATTATTTGATTACTGTTACAAAGTTGGATGGCTTTGATGCTAGTGGCAAATTTCTACATATTGTGTCTAAGGCTTCAGATTGTCTACCTCTGAGAGGAAGGCTTTATATCTAATAATATTTATAAATAGTGACAAATTACACTATACATATTGATAATTTCATCTTTGAATCACATGACTTGATTACGTCCTTCCTCCTGTTCCCTTATATAGAGTCAATTAAGCCCTTGGAATGTTTCACATGGCTGTAGACTTTGGCAACATGAGAATAATGTGTAAAGTAATATTTTATGATGCAGAGTCAAAGTTACTGAGTTTTATTAGTGAAAGTTGAAACTTGACATGCATGAACAAAAACCAATAAAAAAAAATCAGTTCATTGTCTATTAAAAAAATTCCCACAAGATCCTAGAAACAACTTAAATGCCCTTGGAAAGTAGAATGGGCATATTGCAGTGTATTCCTACAATGGGATTCCATACGACAGTTAAAATACACGAACTTGGGCTACATATATTAATGTGCAAAGCTCAAAGACTTAATGAGTGGAAAACCAACTGTGGGCTGAAACGTATCATCTAGGGATGGTGCATGCGAGGAGAAAATGTGCATGAAAAGGCTCAGGTCAGGAGAGCGGTTACTTGTAGAGCAAAGGGCGGTCAGAGGGACAAAGGGCAGTGGCATTAGCGAGGGCTCACAGGGGTTTTCGGTAGAACCTTCATGTTTGATTTCATCATCTGTGTTGGGTTGTGTAGCTATTCACAGTACTGTTCTTTATAGCTTCTTGTATGTCTAAAATATCCTATAGGTGGAGCCATATGAAATTGCTGCTATTTGTTTTAGATTCATACAAAAGCCATTTCATATGATGTGACTAATTATAATGATGATGATGAAGAATTGAAAGGGGACTCCCTTGTTATGTGATTGGTTGTTATTTAATGCCTGTAAGTGAACCCCTTTCCCCCCCGTTATCCGGCTACCACAGGGTGGCACAGGAACCACATTTTGGGAAGCACTGATGTAGTGCTTGTTGCCATGGTTCTGTCACCAACCAAGACCTGGGTCTTGATTCTCAGTACACTAGGGTGGAAGGAAGGGGGATGTCAGGGGGAGGGAACCTGCCGCCTTAAGGCCACATGTGGTCGTCTAGGTCCTTAAGTGTGGCATTTTGACTGAATCCCAATTTTACAGAACAAATCCTTTTTATTAATACATTTTTGTTCATCTTTTATATTTTCACTTTATTTTTAAAATGAATGTATTTAAAATACCAAAGAACAAAACATGGGGAATAGATATCTTCAACAACTTTCAAGATAAATGTCGTGAAATTGGACTGAATTTGGTAAATTTAGTGAGTGTGTGTACAGACAGTGCACCTTCCATGACAGGAAAACATGAAGGGTTTATCGCATAGATTAAAAAAAGTACTAACAGATCCAGACACTCTCATTTCTTTTCATTGTATCTTGCATCAGCAAAATCTGTGCTAAGGCTTCTATTTTAAGTGACACTTTGCAACAAGTTATAAGTATTGTTAACTATATTCCTGCAAATGCAACACACATGGTCAGTTTCCTAATATGCTAAAGTTCAATGATGAGGTATTCAGTGTGGATTTGCCATATCATTCTAAAGTGCATTGGCTATTTCTGGGGCAACTATTAGCCAAAATTTTATCTCTGAGAGAACAGATAGTTAAATTTTATGAAGAACAGAATCAGCAATGTGAATTATTGAAAGATTTCTGTAGGAATGCAGCATTTCTCTGTGATATCATGTCAAATCAAAACTACTTGAATATTTCCTTGCAAGGTAAAACTAAGTCTATATATGATATGTGGCAAAAAAATCCAAGCATTTTGAGAAAAGCTTTTTTTTCAAAACACTTCTTCAAAAGGATATTTCAGATGAACATTTTCCCAAGTAAGCTAAGGTCACTGATGAGCAGGATGATATCTGCGAATCATTTGAAGAACACACAGCTGTTATAGGCCTATCAATTGGAGAATACAATGAAAACTTCACTGACTTTGAGAATCATGACATCACGCTCAAATTAGCATTTCAGCCTCACCTAGTTGATATCACCAAGGCACCTAAAGAACTACAGATGGAATTGATTGAGCTCTCAGTAGATGACATTTTAAAGTCATTGATGCCAAGAAAGATTCAATTGAAATATGGAAAAATGTAGTAGAGTATCCACACCTTCAACAAGATGCCTCAAAAATGCTTTCTTGCTTTTCAATCACTTATTGCTGTGAATCTACATTCTCCTACCTAACCCAAATCAAGATGCCCTTAAGGGCACAAATGACTGACACCCATCTAGAGGATCAACTGAAACTGCAGACCTCCCTGCCACAACCGAATATTCAAAAACTTTCCAACAAAAAGCAGACACAACAAAGTCATTAAAATGTTAGTTAACTTTAAAACTAACAAACAATTTTCATTGTTTGAAATTATTAAATACATAACAGTTAGATTTTTAGAAAATAATGTACATTAAGTATATCTAAATGAAGTTTCTTGAATGTGGCCTCATATGACTATGGCTAAATTAATGCAGCCTTCCAACATGGAGGGTTCCCCACTGCTGCCCTAGGCTGCATATAGTTTAGTTTTGAATGTTTTAACCTTGGGGCACAAGTGGAAGCATAGTGTTCACACTTCTTCCGTTTCACTCGGTTTGTGCGAAGGTGCAGCCCTGTCACTGCACACATCTTCTGTACCTCCTCCATTTTCTTTGCTGTGCGGTAGTCCAGTATCCACTCAACTATCCCAATTTAGTTTTCTATTACACTGGTGATGAATATTTGATAGGTTTTCAGCTTTCATGCTATGAACATTCTCATACATGTTTTTTCATATGCACAAGAATTTCTCTAGACTAGGCATTAGCAAATTTTTACCATGAAGGGCCAGATAGTAAATATTTTCAGCTTTGAGGGACAACTGTGGGTTCTTTTACAAACTGTGGGTTCTTTCTGGAAGCATTCATAGACACACATAAACAAATGGACACAGTTATGCTCCAGTAAAACTTTATATACAAAATCAGGCAGTAGGTCAGATTTGGCGGACAGGCTGTGGTTTGCAGATCCCTGATCTAGAATCTGCCAACCTAGAGCTACGAATGCTGGGTGCAGAGTACACTATCTTTAATTTTAATAGCTAATGTCAAACTGCTGTCCAAAATAGATGTAAAATTCATATGCCCATAATGAGCTTACAGCATTTCTTTATGACACGCATCCATATGCATATCTCCAATTGTAATGGACAGTGCCAAACTGCTATCCAAAACGGTCGCACAGCTCACATTCCCACAGTAGGCACACAGAAATTCTCCATGATCTACTGCCTAGCAAAGTAAATCTAATTCCCCTTGGCACGTAGCAATTTATTCTTCAATTTTACATTATTTATTTAGTTTAGTCAACTCTCATCATTGCTGCCCTTTCTTTCTCCTTCTCCATTTCCATCTCCATCTTCTTCATCTTCATCTGCGTCTTCCTCCTCTTTTCTTAATTTCTGATGATAGGTGTGCTTTTTAGATTTTTCAAGTGCTTGAACGCTTGAGTGCTTGTTTAATTCAGGTTTGAATGTTGTACTGTTTCCTTCTGTTTCAATTTTTTTTTCAGAGAGATCTTTCCTCTAAAACGTTTAGATTTGCATTTCTGTTGAAATTGGCCTCTATTTTTATTCCTAGGAAAATCAGCAAACGAATTTCTAGTTCTGTAGCATACTTTCCTCTCACTATAATGAAGGGCAGTATTTTTCATGTCAGCGGCGGTGATGGCGAGTAGGGATTGACACGTGTTATTCCTCTTTCGTTTCTGTAACACTTTCAGTTTCATTCTACTCTGTTTTCACTTCACTGTCAAATCTGAAGGGCACTACCCCTCTCTACTTACCTCCTTGTTTCCTGGGGAAAAAAAATGCTGTCTCTGGACGTTTTCATTCAGACCTGTGATTGGTGTTGTAAACTTTCGAGTTTCCAGAAGTACATTCGACAAGGTAGTGCTTGGTGTTGAAGTTCTTCTTCCTAGACGACTCCCCCTATATTTCATCTAAGGCCTCCTCCCTTCGCTTTGTCCATGGGGGTGTTAAACTTAGCCTGTCCTTGGCCGCACGCCCACGGACTCCCAGGGCAAGGGAGTTTCAGCGGCAGCCCTGTTGGAATTTGTTGATTATTTTCAATCTTAAAGTAATTTGAAACTTGTGCCATTCTCTGCCTCCCACTAATTCTGAAGGTATGGGCCACATGCTATTAATATTTTGTGTCCTCTTTGTTGATCTTACAGCTTTGGAGGAGGCTGTGTTGAGAGATTTAAAACCCAGGGATCATCATTTTCCTATACCTAGCCTGAAAGCATATGTTTTTAAAATTTTTGTTAAAAAGATGGCTGTGAAATGTTTCAGTATGATTTTGTATTTTCCTGATTAATTATGCAATCCAACATTGTATGTTGATTGAGATCTATTTTTTTCTTATGTGAAATGTTTATTTATACCTTTTACCCATTTTTTAAATTGAGTTATATTTTTCTTTCTTACTCTTGGAAGTTTTCTATATATTGTGGATGCTAATACTTTGTTATCTCTGTCCAGATGTATTCTTTCATGTTTGTGGCACTTTCTAATCACTCCCATTACATTATATTCTTATGAAAATATTTTAATTTTAAGATCAGTCTATCAATTTTTATAGTTTACATTTTTTGTATCTTACTTAAAATTCCTTTCCTTCCCCAATGCCATGAAGATATCCTCCCTCATTTTTTGTAAAGTTTTAAAATTTTTCCTCTAAGATTTAAGTCCCTCATCTATCTGGAACTGGTTTTCATACATGACGTGCGACAGGAATCCGTACTCGTTTTTATCCATCAGTAGCCAGTTGTTACCACACCACTCATTGACTGTGTTCTCATTTCACACTAATGTGTCTTGCAGCTTTTTCAAAAGTGACATTTTCATACACCTGCAATTTTCTTGCGGCTTTTTATTTAATCAGTCTATGTGTCTACTCTTGACTCAGTAGTACGCTGTTGTTAATTACTAAAAGCTTTATAGTAAGTGTTGCTAACTGGAACATCAAACCACCCTCTCAGGTTCCTCATGGTCACCTGCTCGTACCAAGTTAATTTTAAAATCAACTGTTGATGCCACAAAGAAGCATTTAATTGGAATTACAATAAATAATAAGGCATTAGTTGGAATTACAATAACTACATCATTTGGGGGAAGTACTGACATATCTATGTTACTTAATCTTTCTACTCCCAAATATGATAGCTGTTTCCACTTCTGTATGCATTGTTAGTAACTATCTGTACAGTGCTATATTATAATTTTATTCATAACATATTGCACAACTCTTCTTACACTTATTTTTTACTTTTCCTCCAAGTTGGCACTGCAATTGAATTTGCTTTTCATTCCTTTTCAGTTTACTAGAGAATTTGAAAAAATTAATTATGCCAGTTTTATTTTATTCTTTCTGGTCTTTATCTCTTTCTTATTTTATTGTCTTGGATGTTATTTTCAATACAATTTTGCATATAAGTCATGATAGCTGCCCTCTTTATCTTATTCATGTTTTTAAATGGAATGCTTTTAGCATTTAATTAGTGCTTTCAGTAGATTTTTGAGATGCTCTTTGTTAAGTTAAAATGTTCTATTTTTCCTAGAATGCTAAGAGCCTTTCTTAAATTCTAGAGAAATGCTACATTTTACATGGAATGTTTTTTCTGCAAATACTGAAATTATCATTTTTTTCTTTTTAATCTGCTAGGACATAAATTATATTAACACTTTTAAAATCTTAGACCAATTATATTACTGAAATGAACCTATATGGTCATGACATACATACATACATGTAATATGTATATACTGATGTGTGTATGTATGTATATACATTTCTCACCTTGGGTTTTCAATGCTTTGTTAGAATTTTTATCTAAATTTATAGGAGATATTATCTTGTGAAGTTGCCTTCTGTTACTGGCCTCAGAAAGTTAGATAGTGTTCCTTCTTCTTGTATTCTCTGAAAGACTTCATAGGCCTTTAGGATTGTCCAAATTACACTTATAAATGGAACACTGGTGTTGATTTGAAGAGCATACATCACAATGTATTTTGAAAAGCTTCCTTCCCATTTAAAGTCAAATCATCTAAAATATTTTGCCAAAGCGTTTTGTTTCTCTTTATTGTTCTGTGCCTTACTCTGTGTTTCCAACAAAATGAATAAAAAACTACTTATCCAAGGCTGTGCCAACCTCCAAAATAAGTTAAAAATATTTTATTATGTAAAAAATAAATTTTAGTTATTGTTCTGAGTTGAATCATGTCCACAAAATAAGATTTGTTGAAGCCCTAACCACTGGTACTTGTCAATGTGGTCTTACTGTTTGGAAAAGAGTCTCTGCAGATGTGATCAAGTTAAGATGAGATCGGAAGGGGGGACCCTCATCCAATATGACTGGTGTGCTTATGAGGCAAGAGCAATTTGGCCAGACATGCAGTGAAAATGTCATGTAATAACACAGGCAGAGAGTCAAGCGTTGCCGCTGCAAGCCAGGGAAATACCAAGGATTCCTGGCAAACCATCAGAAATTAGGAAGAGGGAGAAGATCCTTCCCTACGAGTTTCAGAGGGAGTGTGGTCCTGCTGACACTTGGATTTCAGATATCTGGCCTCCAGGACTATGAGACAATAAATTTCTGTTCTCTTAAGCTACCCAGTTTGTGGGGCTTTATTATGGCAGTCCTGGGAAACTAATGTGATTATTAACCCCACAATTTCACATTAAATTCACTCCCAATTTTTAAAACAATTTTCCTGCCAAAAATGCTACCATTTTCCTATTCTTATGACCTGTTTAGGTTTAACATAACATAATTTCTAATGTATCTTGAAACAGACCCTTAAATTAATTTTAATAGACTTGATTTTGTAGAGTAGTTTTAGGTGCATAGCAAAACTGGGCAGAAATAGAGATTTCCCATATACTAGTGAGTTAAGTACTAAACAAAGATGTTGTACTCTGAATGATTAAAATTAAGGTATACAGAATATGAGAAATAATAGATAATGTAAATCGTAAAAAGTTAAATGAGGTCAAATTCATGTCCATGAATTGTTAAGATCCAGAAAAGAAATGGTACTTTGAGGTTTTAGAAGTTAGAACATGGAATTTTCCCAGATAGTATAATCTTGGTTTTGTTATTAATAATTCCAGTCCTTTGTCATTAATCTGCTTCTCATCTCTTAAATAATTCAACTAAACATTAACTATTCTCATCCCTATTGCTGCATCTTGCTTTTACTGTGGCTTAACCCATCAACACTAAGAAACTTTTGAAAGTCTTTCAATGAGACTTAGTACATGTCCCATATTGACTAATTTATTAATTGTGTGTGGCCTACATTTGAAAAAATAAACCAGCTCCAACATCGTTGGAGGGAACTCCAAGATCAATAAGTTCTTGAGACATTTCTTTTTGATTCATCTGCTTTACTCTGGAGAATGTCAATTCTATTTTCTTAAGTTTTTCAATTATAGATACTGTATCTTTTCATTCTTGGTTATAATTGTTTGCTAGTAAAATATAAAGCAGCTTTTTGTATTAAAACCTTTAGTATGCCATTTACTTGTTAACTTTCCTCCCCAAACCTGATGTTCAACATTCGTTCCACACTTAGCAATAGTAATCCAATGTAAGGCGGCACGGTTTGGCTGTAGCGAGCTTCACAATCCGAGACAGCATCCGAGGGGCTCTGTCCCCACAGTGCGATGCACACGGAGGCCCGTTCACGTCTTTAGGAGCAGACGAGAAGGCGCTGGGCACCTTTGACCGTAACTGCCCTCGGTGAGGACAGCGCTGGCGAGTCCTGCCCAAAGCGAGGACGCAAACTGTCCTCATGCAGAGTCTCCTGGCTTTGATAATGTAACATTTCTGTGAGTAAACAGAGTCTAGGTATGTTAAAAAGTGGTGCTTTCATTGCTATTTTGATACACAGAGAGTTGAAAGAAAAGATTTGCAGGCCTTGAAATGAGCTATTTCATGCCACAAAGACTACAATGTCAATTTGTATCTAATTTCATAATGACAGTTTGATGAAAGTCGGCTTTACAAGGACAGATAATAATAACAATTTTACTCAACTGGATCATTCACAGAGACACAAGGGCAGAGGTCCCACATGGAATATTTTCAAGGCTATACATGCTCACCTGATTCAGAGAGTGAAATGCAGGTAGCGTAGCAACATATTTTAACCAAGCAAATAAAAACCCTTCCTACAGACACAGAGGAATGGTGCTTTGTGACAAAGTCTCCTTGTGGAAAAGCTTCCTGAGACTCTTCTGAATTTTCAAAGCAAATATGATCATTTAGAGGCTTTTAGAGAGAATATATCTGAAATATGTCCTTCAGAAAAAAACAAAATGCCCCTGTGTACTCTCACACAAAATAAAATTTCCTCTGCCCCGGGAGGACTGCTTCCACTTGAGAAAGGTAAATGACATCTTAAATCACAGAAATTAAAACAATGAAAACATCTTACCCCACTAGCATCATTAGTCAGATCAGAAACATGGTACAAAATAATCTTATGGTTAATTTATAGTCACTAAAAACACCAGAAAGAAAAATTAGTCCCTTTACCTGGAAAAAAATTTTCTCAGCATACCTTCTACTAAACATTTATCTCAGGAGTTGAGATTTTTCTTCAAAGATTTTGAAAATGCCATATTGTTTTCTTTAAAACTTCATCTATACCATGCAATAGGATGGACATATTTGAAACCTGGACTGGGGGGGGAGGGGCAAGGGCAACACATGTAACCTAAACATCTGTACCCCCATATTATGCTGAAATAAAAAAAAATCAAAAAAAAAAACTTCATCTATAATTACTAATGAATGCATTTTTTAAAGTTATATACAAAGCTCTAGGCTTAAAAAACATTAACTCTGTAACAGAAATAGCACAGAAAAGTAAACACAGGAAAAACTTACTAAAGTGACTTTTTTCTTTTTAAACAAATATGTAATACTATCCACTTTTTGCTTTTATAGGAGGAGGAACTTTTTTTTCTACTATTACTTTGCATAACAAAATAATCTAAGCTATTTTAATAATATATTATATAGAATTAAAAATGTAATAGTCATCAAATTTTCCAAAGCAGAGTACAGAATACAGAACTCTATAATTATGTCTAATAATAACAATCGTTTAAATTTTAGCTTACAATCAGAGGAAAAAGGAAAGTGAGGGAATAAAAAAATTAAAAGAAAACAAGGAAACAGAATAGAAAGATAAAATTAATAAAGACAGAGACATTAAGAGCAGGACAGAACTGTATCCAGTCAGCATGGAGTCTGGAGACTTCCACATAAGAGAGGAGGAGGCAGGTTCATACCCATCAAAAATTCACGTGCATTGAACATTGGCATATTTGAACAAACGTCTGGACATTTACAGCATGGCAACTAATAATAATTAAATCCTTTTTAAATACCAATGGTAGATAGAAGTGATAAATTGGCTTTTTGGTATAGTTTTCATAGTCAGGATAAAATACAAATAAATTTTAAAAAACAGTTTTAGAAATTCTGTCTACATACAGTAACTTTTTGAAATCTCTGAGCCTGAAAAGTATTCCCCTTTGGCTTAAAAGGTTGATTAACAAGAGCCGGGCGCGGTGGCTCACACCTGTAATCCTAGCTCTCTGGGAGGCCGAGGCGAGCAGATCGTTTGAGCCCGGGCATTTGAGACCAGCCTGAGCAAGAGCGAGACCCCGTCTCTACTAAAAATAGAAAGAAATTAATTGGACAGCTAAAAATATATAGAAAAAAAATAAGCCGGGCATGGTGGCGCATGCCTGTAGTCCCAGCTACTTGGGAGGCTGAGGCAGTAGGATCACTTGAGCCCAGGAGTCTGAGGTTGCTGTGAACATTCAAGTGCAGATGTCTTTTTTATAGAATGTCGTTTTTTCCTTTGGGTAG
>CAUYSK010047409.1:0-30435 GCA_963575035.1 Avahi laniger | reverse complement strand
TCACAATGGGGTTTTAGCCTTATGCCCGGAGGCGTGACGAGTTTCCCATGCAGTCTGCCATCTAGGATTTCTCTCTGGAATCCTACTCCTATCTTCCACCTACATTAATTTATACTTCATTTTCTTTAATTATCAATTATTTGTAATAAGTTTTTGAATGCTTACTATTTGTTCAAGACTTTGAATTTATCAGGACACAAGTCAAGTAAAGTTTGTGTTTGTGTTGGGACAATTTGATGAGCTATCCAGACACCCCTCAAGGAAGCACTTGTTTCCACAGATGCTGGAGTATTTTTGGCAGGGAGATTTCAGCTGAGAGCCACCTCAAGGATTGCTTGGCTGCAGACAGTTGCCCATCCCATGACACTGACCTTCATGGGCTGTCCCATAGCAAAGGCTTATGAGGCAGAGCTATTTCATCCAACGTGGCACAACTCTGACAGACCATTGTTGTCCCAGAGCTACCCGTGGGAAAGGCGGAGATTTTATCAGTCTCCATTGCATCTTCTCCCTCTGCCCAAATCTGCTGCCTTTCCCTGCCATAAGTGATGGCGAACCTAAAGGCACCACCTAATAAGATCCTTGCCCCCTCGTAAACTGCTGCATTTCGGAGTCTGCTTACCTGGAAACTCCACCGAAGACACTGCTGCTTTAGAAAACCTAAGCAGGCAAGAATGAGTTTTGTTCTTTTCTTTTTTTTTCCATTTTTCTCCTTCCTCCTAGTAAATCCCCTCCCTCTAGCTAGGGTTGTTTTAAAAGTATTCCAGTGAACTGCCAATATATTAATAGTTGATGGTTAAACACCTCCCAAGAGTGCACTTTAATGAGGAGATTTTACTTTTCCCACTGTTTTTTCCTCTTTATCCTTTTCTCCTCCTTCTTACGAGGCCACAGATGCTGGGGAGTTTGTGGTACAGTGAAGCCATTCAATGTTTTTTTCATAGACCCAAACTGACTTATACAGGTTGTGGACAAAAGATATGCCCCTCTTTCTTTTCATGCCCCAATTAGCTGCATATATTGTAAGTTCCTAATTCAATTAAGCAGTGCACAGGTGGGTCATAAGCACAAGATTCTCAAAAGATTTGCCTCTCTGAAACTGGCTTCACAAACAAGGTCTCTTGCATATTGCTTTAAAATGACCACTGAAAAATATAAAGACAAATATAAATATATTTGTAATTAACTGTAAGCAGTGGTATCATAATAGTAGAAAAGAAAAAAATTTACTTCTTACTGAAGTGAACATATTACACAGGGTTGTATTTTCAGCTACTGTATAACTTATTAAAAAATCCAAATATAGGTTGAGCACAGTGGCTCATGCCTATAGTCCCAGCATTTTGGGAGGCCGGGGTGGGAGGATCACTTGAGGCCAGGAGTTAGAGAATAGCCTGGGCAACATAGTGAGATCCACTTCTCTCTAAAAAATAAGAAAAATTAGCTGGGCATGGTGGTGTCTGCCTATAGTTCTAGCTACTCAGGAGGCTGAGGCAGGAGGATCCCTTGAGACCAGAAATTTGAGGCTAGAGTGAGCTATGATCTTGTCACTTCACTTTAGCCTGGCAACAGAGTGAAACACTGTCTCCAAAAATAAAAATTTGCATATATAGTTCTTCAGTGACATGCACCCTGATTATATGGAATATACATTGTAAAAAATGGTCATGTTTCTTTTATTCTTACACTGATAAGGTGTGATCAAGCAATAGAAATTCATAACCACTTATACTGTGTAACCACTTAACTTTTCATTCATGATTTTATAGAGCACTGAGTTTTGTATACTATGGCTAAAACATCCGATTAGATTTTTATTTAAAATCCTTGAAAAGAATAAAACAATGACACATACGTTACTGACTGAAACCACTTAACTTTAAGAAATATACCCAACAGATGTTTTTAAACAAAGCATGTCATGATCATACTTGTTGTTGGGTGGCAAAAGAAATGAAGCAATTTATTGAATTAGTCCAACATAATACTATTTTTTACTCAAAATGTCAAAACTCCATTTAATCTGTCACAGAAGCAAGATAAATAATTATCAATAGTTTTCCAGTTATTTAGTAATAATATACTAAAAGTAATCAGTTTTACATGTATAGTAACACAAAAAGTATTTTGTGACTTTAAAATAGTATTCTTAGAGAATTTTGAGACAGAATTATGTTAGGTTCACATGGTTCTTACAGTAATTCTCTCTACTAATATACTTTGTTGTTAATGAAGTCTTACCTACAATCAACTTTTAAAAAGTGTAGGAATATTAATATGAAAAGTATTTAAGATATTTTGAAGCTGTATTTGAGAAAGAGAAAAACAATTGCGCCAATTGTATATAAACCTATACAATACCCAGCGAGACAGTAATAAATAATATGCAGCGTGAATTATGTGATTCAGTCGGTGATAAATAACCATCAGGTTGAACATGCAAAACCACTGACATAATCACAGAAGCATACTTTTTTGTTTTGTTTTATTTTGTTTACTTTTGTCTTCACTGTCCATTTAAAATGTATGCATGGGATATAGTTTGCTCTCTGTGTCTGGATGGAAATTCAGCTGGGCTCAATAGCGATTATATTTATTGCTGGGTTATAGTTATTCTGCAGTCACTTTCAGTATTTATTATAATACAGCCCCCATGCAGTAACTAGAACATTCTTTCCAACAAATGAGTAAATACACTGATATATAAAAACTTTATTTCCCTGTTTGTTTGTTTATTTATTTATTTAGAGACAAAGTCTCACTCTGTCTTCCAGGCTAGAGTGGTGCAGTGGTGTGATCATAGCTCACTGCAACCTCAACCTCCTGGGATCAAGAGATCCTCCTGCCTCAGCCTCTCAAGTAGCGGGGACTACGGGCACGCGCCACCACGCCTGGCTAATGACAACGTTAAATCCTCTCCCATCCACTCCTAAAATCAGCTCTGCCTCAGGCTGAGAACCTTGAGAAAGGGAGAAGCTGTTTGGCATCTTCTCCTTTTGTCTCTCGTCTTCCTTACACCCACCCGCAGTTTATGGTCCAGTCAGACCTCTGCAGACCCCCTGACCTGGGTGGTCGCATCTCTATTCCATACCCAGAAGTCTTTCCACCCCCTCCACAATCCAGCTTTCAGCCTGAGTGTGCTGCCAGGGTCCTCTTGACCCCTGTCCTGTTGGGAGATTCTATTGCACAGAACCTTAGACATCACCGTATGTCTTACATTACTTCACCGACTTCATCAAAAGCTAGTCCGCTAACTTGGAGAGGAACATGCCATGAGCAGAGGAGCGGGGCTCATGGCACGGCTTCCTCTAAAGATCTTACCAAATCCCCACTCTCTGCCATTTCATATATATGCACATGCTATATATATATATATATACACACGCACACATACTATGCGTATATACTCATTCATGTATATACACAGACTTTAAATATACACACATCTACTAATGTATACTATATACAAATACATGTACTATATATATATATATATATATACACTTACACTATATACTAAGGAGGTACAGATATTCGAGGGTCCTAGGATATATTTTTTATAATAATATCTCCCTATGGTGATTTATACCTCACGCACTTTGGAATCTAATATCTTTCTTATCTGAACCCAAGTCAAAACGAAAGCAAGAAGAGACCAATTTAATTTAATGTACCAGTCACATATTACCATAATAAAGCTACATTGCAAATGACTACAAAACTCTGTAGCTTTATATGATAATAATGTTCTCATTTATGCGTGCAAGTTGGCCGGGGTTTGGCTTATTTGTGCTGGACTTCTCCGAGCTTCCCTCTGAGCTCCAGGTAGACACCGAGGCTGCACCAAATGTCTCTCAACCTCCTGGGTCCAGTGGACCAGCTGGGGCATGTTCTTGACATGACCATCCCAAAAGAGAAAGAGAGGAAGACTAAATGCACAAAGCACATTTCAAGCCATTACTCCTGCGATGTTTTCTAACATTCAATTGGCCAGAGAAAGTCTTAGATAGGGAATTATATCTCCAGCTCTAATGGGAAGAACAGTAAAGTCTCATGGAAAAAGTCACAGGGAAGAGCAAAGTATTGTGCATAGCAATTCAACCCATGTACTGTCTCAGAATGTTGTGATCGAGTTATAAGTTCAACTGAGTATTCTATGTCACTGCAGCTATATTCATGACTGCTGTATTCAGATCGGAAGATAAGATTTAGAGATTGAGGTATTCTATTACTATCACAGTTACCCATGACAACATCATGAATGAAAATGAAAGTATTCCTCTTTTGAAATTACATTGCTACGGTATCATTCCAAATTCCATCTCCTCCCTTTCTCTTAAATTTTACTTTCCACATAATAATAGCATCTTCTTTAGAACTTCCATTCAAATTTAATAAATTCCTCTGTTAATGTTTTACTTTGTAAGGCAAGAACATAATATCTATCAAATTTAGAATTTAATTAAACCTGATGTTACCTACACTTAATTATTTTTTGGCCTCTAACCACTCATTACTATTCATTCACGATACTATTTGTCTTTTCTACAAGTCTTTTGTCTTTTCCTTGTTTCTTTTGTTCATACTTTAATTAAGTACTATTCTGAGTCCTAGACCCAAGCGTTTTTATCACAATGTATAATTTCGATCATGTTTTTTTTTTTTGTCAATTCTATTCCATCACTTCCCCACACATAATTTATAGGTGGGAATTAGAGATCCACATAAGTATGCTTGACCCTAGTTCCATAGGTATTTTTAAAAAGATATTTATTTTTATAAACTTTTAATTGGACATAACTTTAGATGAACAAAAATGTTGCAAAGATAATACATCTTATATACCTTTTGCTCATATTCTGCTCCTATAACAGCCTGTATTCATGGTACAATTATTAAAAGTATGAAATAAACATTTGATACAACATTTTTAACTTAACTATTGACTTTGTTCAGATCCCTCAATATTTTTCATTAATGTTCTTTTTTCTGCTCCAGGATTCAAGCTAGGATATCGCATTGCATTCAGCTGTCATTTTTTTTCCTGGTCTTCTCCAATCTGTGACAGTTCCTGAGTCTTTCCTTGTCCTTCATAACTTTGACATCTTTGAAGAATACTAGTCAGGTATTTTGTAAAATGCCCATCATTTGGGTTTTTTAATGTTTTCTTATGACGAGACCGAGGTTATAGAGTTTTTGGAAAGACCACCACAGAAGTGATTTGCCTTTCTTATCACATTGTATTGGGTGCACATGAGGACAGTATATCTTATTGCTGATGACGGTAATCTTGATCATTTGGTAAAGGTGGTGTCTGCCAGCTCCACTGTGAAATTACTGTTTCATCCTTTGCATACTCCAGTCATTGGAAGTGGGTCACATTCACAGGAAAAGGAATTAAGCTCCACATTCTGGAAAGAGTGTCAGTGACGTATTTTAAAACCACCACAGTAATTAATAAATATTTTGAAGAAGATACTTTGAGGTTATAAAAATATCCTGCTTCTCTTTGAAATTTAGCCTAATAATTTCGAATTTATCAGTGGAACTTGCCAGCAGGAGCTACTATTATAGTGTTTTAAGGGTGATTTTTCTATTTCTCTTTTTTCTTCTACATTCATTGACTGGAATTCTTCTGCAAGGAAGAGTTTTCTCTTTTCTTCCATTTATTTATTTGTTCATTCCAATGCCTGACTTATATAAATATAGACTTATGGATATTTAACTTATTCTTTGGGTTAAAATCCAAATACTACAAATATTTTGTTGTTCGAATTGTTCCAGATTAATTCCTTGATAGCTCTTTCATGTTGTTTCTTATGTCCCTTGGACATGCCAATTTTTATTTTCACTTTTCTTTTTTGTTCTTTTTTAAGCAGTTTCATTCTCCCCACAAGACACTCCAGGCTCAACTTATTATTTCCCTACCCCAACTCCACTTCTCCAAGGAGCTCTGTTTCACTCTACAGTAGAATGAATGGTCATTAGAGAACAAAATCTGGGAATTGTGTGTACTTATTGCTATTCATGCTTAATTTTATATAGACTATTCATCTTCACAAATTCATGATAATTGGTTAACTGTACTTGCTTGTTGATGGCTCTTTTCCATTTCTTTCTCTATGTCTCTGTGCTATTTTTCCTCAATACTCCCCTGACTGTATGATAGCAGAACACACTAATATACATCTTACTTTTGGGTTTTCTTTTCTCATTACTGTGTTAAAAATTCTGGAGATTCTGAAAATCTCATCCTTACCTATCTGCCCTTTTTTCTTTATCATCTATCTCTGAAAGCTTAGCCAATCTCATAGATTCACAATTCACTTGCAGTATTGACCTCCTTCTATCTCCAATTTGCCTGTCGGGTTGTGTCTAACTGTCTTTCATGTCTAACTTGGTTCAAATGTTATATTTGTGATATTCTTCCCTATGTGTCTTCAATAATTTCCAAATTTTTGTCACTGAATATGAATTTTCATGGTAATACAAAAGAGGATTACCGAATAGAAATTTTAAGATTGAAGTTGAACTTTGGAAGGATTCTTTTTTTTCGTCTTTCTCCTGGCCTTCCTTTACATTCTTGTGTGATGTCAGCTTACAATACAAAAACAATAAAGCTGCCTTCAGTTCTGAATGCCAGTCTTCTTTCTTATAACCTGGGTCTTCAGGAAAATATTAGAAAAGGAGAAAATCTTGGAATTGCTTAACATAAATGGTGCATTAGTTAAGATATAGGTTCAACTACCACTATAACAGAAACCCAGATTAACAGTGGTTTGAACTAGATAGAAATGTATCTTTCTCTTCCATATATTTTGAGTTATTTAGTACAGGGCAACTTAGCAGCTCTGCTTTATGAGGTCATCAAACAACCTTGGCTCCTTCTGACCTACAAACTTTAAGGTCATCCACATTATTCGAGGTTGCTCAACACCATATCTACACTGTAGCCCCACAGGAGGCAAAGATGGAAAGGAGAGAGGGATTTCTTTCCCGTTAAAGAAACCGCCACTATGTGGAATATGCCTCTTCATCCTCACATCCCTTTAAGTAATCCTTGGTCACATTGCCACACTCAGCTGCCTTCAAGACTGGGAAATGTAGTCTTTGTTCTAGGCAACCATGTATCCAGCTATAAAAATCAGGTGTTCTAGCACTATAGCAGAAGGGGGAAGTAATGTTTGAAGACTGCTAACGTCTGTCTCTTCCAGAAGTACTAAAACCTCTATCTTCCCTTAAATATGTCTCTTGTCTGTTCTCAACCAGGTTTCCCTAACTCTCAAAAGCTCACTCATGGATTATTTTAACATACAATAATCATACTCTCTGAACACAGGATTTTCTATACCTGTTCATTAATGATCTCTAATAATCCTCTTCTACAGAACAAATGATATGTAATGTTAATCTGCACCACACAATTAATCCTTAGATATTAATTTTGTGAGTGAAATTACTGGCACAAAAACTGTAACTTCACATTTGCTTTTCTTTCTCAATAAATATAACCAAAATTAAGGAATTCTCTAGGTTTTAACAATTTATTAAAATGTTACTTGAAAATATTATTGGTTCAAATATTACTAATAACAAATTACTTCTGACCTGCCACTGGGGCATCATCGTTATCTTAACAACTCCCCTCTGTATTCACAATTATTATGAACCAGATTATTGATGACATCATTTCTCTATAGAAAAGTATCGATTGTTTCTTGTTGTCTGGTATCTAGGATTAAACTCTTTCAGTGAATTTTCATGACTTTGGAATTTAGAACTTGCCTACTGGGTGTATAAATAATTCCACATAGATTTTACTCAACTACTTCTTCCTATCACGTAATAGTTATTTTCCATGCTTGAGCTTTTCTTTGGGCTACATTGATTGCTCACTGGCATAAGGATATGCAGAGCTGGACCCATGCAATATTATGTTTGTTAGCAAACATAATTAGCAGCCATCCTTCTTCTAATTTCCCAAGTCAGCCCAATTGAAAAATGTATGCTTCCTCCTAGAATCAAGAACACATAATCCTTTGATGAATCACAAAAGTTTTTGGTTTCTTTGCTCTCTGAAGGTTTGGTTTGTCTGAATGTTTTATTTTGTTTTTCCTACACTTGGACTTGCCAATGGCTTTATCTTCCTCTCCAAAGAAAGTCCTGCAGCTTAACGCAGCACATGAAATATGTAGATAATGATAATTTTTCCTCCAACTATCAATTGCACTTTTCATAGTGTAAGAGATGTTTTCCTTAAAAATATTTTTTATTTCTCCACACATTGATGTACATTATGAATCAAAATACTGCATGATTATGATTAGACTTATATAAAGACAAACTAATAGAAATCATGCTTTACTTCTTTAATTCATTGTGAAATTTTAATTATATAGCCTTATTCAGCTTCTAATTTGATGAAACTAAGAATCAAATTCATCTTTCAGTTCTTTGGAAAAAAAGTGATGTATTTATATATTTATTTTAGAGTTTTCCTTTTTAAAAGTGATGTATTTATATATTTATTTTAGAGTTTTCCATATTATTTTTCCATAAGGATCACTACGTTCTTAAAAACTTGCACACACATTCCCATATAAATTCATACATTCCCATATAAATCACAGAAGCTCTGGATCATGCAGTGCATATATATTCACTCTCTACCTGTCACCCCTCTGCTACTTTCCAAGGCTTATTGTGAGCTGCTACACTATGGTTGCATTACAAAGCTTGTCATGTGTAATTTTCCAGTTGTCTTTCAAAATATGGTACCATTTTTCTGTACTAAAACTTATCTGTCAAGACATTATGCACTATTATCGGGTTCCTCCAATGTAAAGCACTCATATTCCAAGTTCAATTTAAGTCAGAAAAGTCAGGGGTGGGGTCTGATATTTGGTCTGCATAAGAAGAGGAAAATGGAAATAACCATGAAAATCAAACATTGTATATTAATCCATAGCTTGAATCAATTATAAGTATTAATATATCTACATTCAAAAGCACAAAATATAATTATCTGTTACTTTTTCCAGCACTTCCTCTTTCATTATGAAAGTCCAGTAGAGTTCTGAATTGTCTGCAAATCAGAAGACTAGAACCTACAGTCTGGCAGTAATTTGAAGATTTTATTTTATTTATATTATTGCTCATAGGCTTTCCAAAGCCTACATATTATCATGCTTGTGTGAGAGATGGGGCTTTATTTGGAAGAGTATTACAAGAAAGGTAGAATAGATCAGCTTGCCCCTATAACATCTGTGTCCTGGAAAGTTCTCTCCAAACTTCTTTTAATCTCCTAGAATCTAATAACCTTCACTACAAGCATCGAGGTCTTTCCAGACAGATAGCACCAAATATTTTTAAACCATCAGATCCAGTAACTATTAAGGCTGCATGGAATCCTACATGAAATCACAGGGGAGATTACAAAAATTATAAGAAAATAACAATATAGGGAAAGCTATTATTACACAGACTTCAGATACAGAAATACGGAATAATCTCCAACTCTGATGGTTTAAAATCCAAGGAACATGACTCTAAATTTCTGAAGCCAAGAAGAAGGACCTAGCCTTCTTATTAGGGACTCCAAAGAAGAATGCTGCAATCCGATTAAACCATCCAATACTGACTGTTCTCAGAAAGGGCATTTGTCAATAATCTCACTGCCCAGGAGATAGTGCTACAGACTTGACAACAAATGGATGGTTTTCAGACATCAATAAAGTCAATTCGCAACACTTGAAAGTATATATTAAAGTTACAGCTTAGTCTTGATTGAGAAAATAGCATAGCAGATTATTTTTTTCAAAATAGAAACTTAGTATAAGATATAAGAAGAGAGAAAATAGCTTCCGGAAAAGAGAAATATAAAAATACCAAAAGGGGAGGATTTGGTGTTAGCGAGTAAAAATGAATGGAGCAATGAAGCTAAGCAATAACGTGGAAAGATGATAAATATTGATATATCCTGCTTCGGCCAGCAGTGGAAGTTGGCTTCCAGGGGAAGAGACAAAGATGGCCCTGGGGACTAATAGAAGCAAAGAAGTAGAGAAAGAAAATATGCTGTGCATGATCTCAGAGTTGGGAATCTAAGTTTAATTTTTAAAAAGTCAGCTTTCATAAGACAGAAAAGTACAGAAGCATATAAAACAGAATTTTCTAACACACAATTGAGTATATCTGACACTCTGCAACTCTTGCTTTTTATTAAATACAATCTTAAGTTAGGAGTTTAGTTCTAGATTTTACTATACAATACAAATTTTTAAAGCATCAAACTCCTCTCAGCACTTTCAAGAAGACTTAGGAAGTGTGTATAAAGACACTCTGTAGCTATTCTTATTAATTTAATGCTGACAAAGTCTAAACAGAAATTCATGACTGTATTGTCCAATCACGTTGGTTCAGCATTGTCAGGAAAGAGAAGTTGTGGATGCTCTTAACAAAGAATAACCATCCATAATTTCAGATTCTCAATTGTCGAGAACAAAAACACAGTAAGTATACCTACCTCTGCTGTTACAATTTTTAAGCTCCTACCATTTCCCCCATCTCCAAGTCCCATCTTCACCCTTAAATATATTTTTTACCTTGTCTCTGCTGACAACTACATTTCCATTCCAATTACACTTCTTTCCGTCTTAGAGTATCTTGATGCTCTGCTTTTACAAGGATGGCCAGACACTGTGCAGGTGAATATGTGATAAATATTCCAACTTAATAGTGGGAAAAACCAGTATTTCTATACCATCTGCTGCCATATCACCAGAACTCCCTTCACAAAGTGGTGTTCTTTAAATGTGCATTGTCCATGTGACTGAGTCAATGTACAAACGTTTATTAAGTATTCATCCTATCCCTTTTTCCATATTCTAAGTGGTAGAAGTGAGTCACTAGGTCCAGCTCACTCAGGGAAGGGCATGAATACCAACAGTGGATGGAGCTCATGGGGGCCATTTGAGAGGCTGCCAACCACATCACATTTAACCAGCCTCTCTAACTCAGGGGGACAGGCAAAAATTGAAATGATCCCAGTGATCCTGGCCTGTATAACCACCTCCTTGCTGAGTATGGGTAGAACCTGTAAATATGATGAAATGCCAATCCAGTGAATATGTTACATTATATGACACAGTGTACGTAAGAAAAGGAGAGTATCTGCGATCTACCTGAATCACATGAGCTCTTTAAAAGCAGAGAATTGTCTTCATCTGGCAGAGGAGGTCAGAGAAAGTAGAAATTGAAAGGGGATTCAAGGCAAGGATAGCATTCATTGTCGATTCTGAAGATGGAAGAGGCCACGTGGAAAGGGACAGAGAGAGTCTATAGGAGCCAAGGGGAGCCCCGTCTCACAGCCAGTGAGAGAATGGGAGCCCTGTCTACAGCCACAGGAACAAATTCTGCCAACAACGGGAAAGAACTGTGAAAAGAATCCTTCCCCAAAGCCTCCAGGTGAGACTCTAACTCAGCTTCAATTTCAACCTCGTGATAATGCAGCACAGAACGCACTCACATTGTGCCAGACTTGTGACTTACTGTGAGATAACAAAGGCTGTTGTTTTAAGCCACTATGTTTGCGGTAATTTGTTATGCAGCAGCAAGAACTAAAATACTCAAGTAACCAACATTGAGGCAAATTCTACCTAGAGATTCTTCATGTTAAGACAATCCTACATAAAGATAAGCATCTGTGTAGTAGTTCTGTCTTTTGAGATTTTTTTAAGAGTATGTTTAATAGTATGTATTGCTGTTACACACATGCACATATATATACACACACATGCATGCATATGTATACACACATATATACATGCATACATATGTATACACACATATGTACATGCATACATACACACACATGTATACATACACACTGGATACATGTAGATCCATATATAACAATATATTCAATATGTTATATAAATAAATACGTGTATTTTTTATTTATCTCTGAGGATTGCTTCCTCATTTATTGCAGCTTGGCCATTCCCCAAATTGATAGCTCATGATCTAAATCAGTAGTTCTGTCTTAGTCCACACAGGCTGCTAAAACAAGATACTGAAACCAGGTGGCTTATAAACAGCAGAAATTTACTTCTTACTGTTCTAGAGGCTGGGAAGTTCAACAACAAGGTGCCAGCAGATTTGGTGTCTGGTAAGGGCCGCTTTCTGGTTCATAGGTGGCACCTTCTCGCTGAGTCTTGGCATGGCAGAAAGGGTGGAATAGCTTCCTCAGGCCTCTTCTATAAAGCACTAATCCCATTCATGAGGGCTCTGCCCTCACCATCTAATTTCCTCCCCAAAGGCCTCACCTGCTAGTCCCATTACCTTGGGAGTTAGAATCTCAACATATGAATTTGGGGGGGACACAAACATCCAGACCACAGCAAGTTCTGTAGGTTTTGTGGGTGGTTGACAACAAGGTCAAAAATATTTTCATGATAATACTAAGACTGTAGTTGCTTGTTTCACACTCATTCTCTCACCAGTATACACTGGAGTTTTCCAGAGGCTCCATGGCTTGCGATGTCACCACAGATTGAATGTATAAGTGGCTGTGAGAACCCAGGTGTCTTCTAGTAAGCAGATATTAAAGAGATCTTCAAATTTAAAATAATGCTACTCGGCCTGCTGTTTTTTGTTTGGGAAAACATAATTGTTCTCTATAAAAATGTTATTTATCTTAACATGTATTGGATTTATTATTGCTCTTTTTAAAAGAATTAATACATTATAATTTTTATCATTTCTCAATATTAATTGCTTATGCAGGAAATATTGATAGGTACAACCCATTTAAACAAACGTTCTTGGGTTCTCAATAATGCTTTAAAGTGTAATGTCATCCTGAGGCTAAAACATTAGATAATTCTTAATGTAAATCTTTCCTTTGAGTTTTATGGAGCTACTTGTTGTTTTTTGTGAATATGAATTCTTACAACTTTTGTTTGAAAGTAGTTTTGCAAAGTGTAGAAGATAAAATATGCATATTTTTGATCCAGCAGTCCTGCCTCTGGGTAGTTAGTCTAAGGAAAATAAGTTGTGATAGGACAAAGAGAGGAAAAGCTCAGTAGCTGCATTAATCAGAAAAGGCTAAGCTTATGTTCTTATAGCAAAGAAACCCAAATAACAATGATTTAACACATGAAAGGTTTAAGTCTCACTCAAGCTGCATGTGCACAGTGAAAACAGGGGACTCTGCTCTAAGTACCCATGCAGAGACCATGAAAAAGTTAACAACTATTCAGAATATTATTCAGTTTATTTATAAATGTATGAGGTCAATTGTGCAAAAATTTAACTCACTATACATTTGTTATTTTAGGAAAATACTCAAATATGCCATATTAACATTATGCTAAAAAGTATATTACTTTAAGTGCAAGGGGTTAGAAAGAAGTCATAGAAAAGTGTCTGGAGTTTAAGACAATTTGAGATGGAAGTCTATACTATAGTCACTATTTATTCTCATTTCAATATCTCGTTTTCTTTCTCTTTGAATAATATTCTGCACAATGTATCCATACTTATATTTTACATCCGTTACATTTTAAGAGAAATATATTTTAGACAGAGGATTTTGGATGACGCTCAAAAAATAACATTTTTGCAAAGTTGCTTTGACAAATAGATGTGAAATGTGTATTTAAAGTTTCAGACTAGCAATAGCTGCCTCACAGATTTCTAAAGCAAATAAAGCACAATTAAATTGTACAAATGACATCTAAAAGTACATAACTTTTTTTTTATCTAACAGTCTATTGTTGATACAAGGGAAAGTGTTTGGCATATTTTTGAATAGTGGTAAGTTTTCCAGAACATGAGATTTTTAATTATTTTTCAATCTAAAATTCCATCTTTTAGGTTGAAGAAAGACACCAACAATGTTTTTTCTGAGAGTTTGTATGTGAATTGGATGCTCAAATCTGAAAGTAAGTCACAAGCCACATTTATGTAAATCACAAAAATATTACAACCCTCCCAAAAAATAATTCTAGATTCTAAAATCATCTTTTATATCAAACTATCCTTATCAAGGAAGATTTGCAGCAAAAATGGCATTTTGAAGGTATCATTGAAATAAGCCTTTAGGTATTTCAGTGTTTTTAAAATATATATATTTATTCATACAGCCTAAAATATGACTTTTGCCATCATGAATTTGCTCAGCCTACCAAATTGTACCCAGACAATCTTGTACACAAACAATATTCCCAGATTCTTTTTTTTTGTGCTTTATTGTTGCTGATGTGTGAGAAGATCAAAATATAAAAGCATAATCCTGTTAAAAATTATTGCAATTTGAAAAATGTCACAGTAGTAATTTTTGTAGAGAAGCACCATTAATGGAGGCTAAAATTAGAGATTAAAGTATTATGAGACTCACAATATTTGCATAGTCACAAAGTATTGTCTCACAAGATATTATTGATTACAAAGGGGAAAACAATAGCATTCCAGTAGTTAGGCTTACAAGACACCACCAAGTAAAGAAGGGTAATTAGTAATGAGATGTAGAAAGTGACATGTTCTTCCTGATCTTGCATTTTGAAGGGTAGATATTGCTTTGTGGTATTTGTGCCAAAAATGCATTATCTGAATTTAGTCGTAAGGAAATGCCAGAAAAAATTTGAGTTTAGAAACATCCAATTAAATAACCAATATTTTACAAAAGTGTCAAGGTCATGAAAGACAAAAGAACAGCTGACATGAGGGGATACTAAGGAGATAAAACAAATAAAAACGAAACTGTTTCCTGGATAGGAATCTGGACCAGTAACTTGAACAGATGGTCCAGAACGTGAATAAAGTCTACAGATTAGTTAATAACATCGTGTCACTATTAATTTCCTGGTTTTATTAATTATGCAATGATTATTAAGATTCCAACATTGGGAAAGTTGGATGAAGTATAACGGAAATCTTTGCATTAGTTATGTAACTATTTTTAGTCTGAAATTATTCCAAAATTTAAAAATTTTAAAGTGGCCTTCTTTTGAAAAATATGTTGGTAGAAAAATGCATATATCAATATTATGAGGCTACAACAAATATATTTGGAACTAGGTAAGAATAAACAGAGAGAACAGTTAAATGAAAACAAACCAAACACAAATGGAAATTAGGAATATGATGCAAAGGGCTTTTCAAATCCGTGGGAGTAAGGATTATTTCACGGTTTTTAGGAAGTACACTTGCTTTATAAAAGAAAAGATTAGTTACTACAGGATTTAAACTTACAAAATTAACTGTAATTACAAGAAGTAGTTATAAATTGAAGTGGAGAAGGCTTTTCTGAGAGGACAGAAAATTTAAAATAATAAAAACCAGAAAAGTATGGAAAACAAATTAAAAGTTTGATGAAACAGTGACCAGTACAATAGGAGAAAATATAAAACCAAAGACTATAAGTACGTATATCACAAAAGAACATGGCAAAATAAATTATAAAGTGTACAAATTCACTTATAGGTTAATAAATACAATATAAAATGACATTGAGACATTAGTTTTAGGAATCAAGTTGACCAAAGTTAAAAAATATATTATAAATAACATGTGGATGAAGTATTGGGAAACAGAAAATTCCTGATATGGTCAATGGGTTTGTCAACAAGGATGATCACTTCTAAGAGCATTTTAACAGTATCTAGCAGAATTTTAAAAGCACGTACTCTTTTATTCAATAATTCCCCTGCTAGAAATTTACAATAGTTGTCTACTCTCAACAGTACCCTGAGGATGTTTATTTCCCGAGAGCAGAAACTGTGTAAGGAAAGGAATTGCGTGTTTATGTGGAATAAATCTTGGAGAACCTGACGCATACTCAGTTCAATAAATGTTTGTTGAAAAAGTGAATGAATGATCAATCGATTGTATTTAATGGCATTGTTTGTACAGCAAAAGCTAAGAATAAGTCACCATTAATTAATCTATGGTACCTCTTATAATATAATAGCATGCACTGGTTTTGGGGTATATTTTAATAAGAAAGATCTGTATGTCCAATCTCCTAGATCTTCAAGTTAAACACAGAGCTATTACCTATTTATTTTAAAAGCTTTAATCAATAGTGTGAAATCAATATCATTTTTTAATTTTCTTTTTACTGTCCCTTCCACCCATAATGCGGGCCATTTCTTCCAAAAACTTTAGATGAAGACTTGAACGGGTCTTCATAACTTCTCCAGCCACTCACAGATAATAAAAAGAACTCAGGTCATTTTCAGAGATGCTCATTTCTGAATTGAAATTCCCCTTCAAATTCCTACCGAACTAATTTCGTATTATTTTACCATTTGAAATTCTCTCTCTCTCCCAGCTGAGTCCTGTTTCAGCCTTGGGAGTCGGGGTGGAGCAGGCACTCGGGGAGTAGGGAAGTGTGAGCATGCTTGCTCTTTTTTCTTTTCTCACTTCCCTAAAGTACCCCTGACTTTTCTTTAGAGGATGGGTGGAGGAGGGAGGGAGGAGGAATGAGGTCAGACACAGAAGCAAGCCTACATTGTGCCCTCAGACCATGGCCAACGTCCCATGCTGATTTGCTCTCTCTTGTCTTCTTGGAGGCTGTCTTGTGCTCAGACTGGACTTTGCCCAGTACCAGCTTCCTCCTTAGCCTCTGAGGGTCTGGTGGCCAAACCTTCACCTGGCGTGCCCTGCAAGGCAGTGCTCACAGGCAGCATCAGAGGGGCCCCAGGCCAGGCCCGGGTGGGTCCATGATCAGTTGACGGTGCAGACGCTCTTTTGGCTGCTCCTGCCCCAAGCAGTGGGTCAACCCTGAGAAAGGAGCTTCTGCCCTGTGATCTCTAAGACGCATTCCCAGTCCCACACCCAGAAACACCTTCTCACCCTCTCCACATCCACCTGATGTCCAAAAGGGCCAATCACTCACTGTCCAAGAAAAAAGTCTAATGAGAGGCCAAATGAAAATAAATTTTCACATCCAGAATAAAGTGCAAGAATGAAGTTTATTTGGGGCATTTAAGCGATCTAACTTTAAAAATGACATGATTGGATGTGCGTTACTGAAATATATGAAGTCGCATTTGGATAAATTCCTTTTTAGTTATTTTCCTTCTTTTGGACTCAGTGCGCATGATAAAACAATTGTCAAATATAGCAATTTTAACCAGTGTTGGCAGTTGTAATTCAGACACTTGGAGCAATAATCCATATGGACTAAAAACAAACTGAAGACATGCTGTGCTTTTTAACTTTCAGTTTACATTAATTCTAAAATACAGTTTTGCTTTTTAAATTAATAATAAGTACCAAACCCTATATAACCTTATCTTTTTATATATCATACTTGATCAAAGTTTTATAACAAATAAACACAAGGGTTTTCTTTTTTTTTTTTTTTTTTGTAATACCAAACACTGAAATCCGGCATCATGTCGTGTCTAATGAATATAGCTACAGAAGGAAATGTAGGATGGTATAAAAAAAATCTATTTTCAGCAACGCTGCAATAACAAACAAAAAAAAAATATGTCTGAGACTCTTCCTTCTTTTGAGCAATCCCAGTCTAGACATCAAGTCTCTGATAGATTGTATGTGTTCACCTGCCTACAAAAGCATAAGACTAAGTAGGGATTTTTAATTACATTTTAAAATGTTCCTTTATAGAATGTTTTCAGCAACAAAGGAGCACAGATTCAATTAATTAATAAAAGGACTGATTGAATTTAACAGCATAAAAATGCACACACTAAGATAAAATATTTAGTGAAAAAGTCAATATAGAACCACATAAAATTAAGCAATTTACAGATATTTTTAAGTTCATTCATAAATTTTTGTATAATTTCCAGAATTTATGCAATGGATATCTATTACTTTATTCCAAGGGTAACATTTTCAAAGATTTATTTGGTAGCCAATATACAAGAAATAATGAGGTACGAACAAAACCAATACACAAGTACATTTAAGAGAATACATTACTAGGTGAAAACAGTAAAACCATTTCAAAGTATTTTTACATATTGTGTTGATATTAATTTAAAACTAATTTTTAATTTCAATAGTCTCTAGGGTTTAAATGGAAAAACTGCTTCCTACATCAATATAATGCAGAACTTCTATTTCTAGCAATGTGTCAAGCCAAATATCCGGAAAACCCTTTCCTGAAATGCTAGATAAAATATTCCCATGTGATTTTAAGTGCATTAGCTAAGGAAGTAGAAGAATCTATCAGGTCTCAAAAACACACAGAGAACTGGAAAGAAGAGGTGGAAACATGTGGCCACTTCTGACCTCATAATTAAAAGGCTGGAATTTGAATTGCCTCATAACAAAGGTGACGTATCTTTGGGTGTGCATAATGAGGGCTTGGAAATGGGACTCCCATAAAGTTGGCTCTTTTAAGAAACTGGGACCCCCTTGAGAACTTCAGATAATAAAATTTTCAAGTAGTAAATACAAAATAAATACAGAAAAAAAATTTTAAAATATAAAAGGGAAAGAATGTGAAAAGAATAAATATTATCAAAAATAATAAGAATACTTGAAAAATAGCCAATATGACTAGAAATGAATATCACCAAAATTAAAAATTCAGTAACAATGCTAAACATCTAATTAGAAGAGCAGGAAAGAGAATTTGTAGATTCAAAGCTATTACTGAAAAGATCATCCAGAATGCAGCTTAGAAGGCCAGAGATGGAAAATATGAAAGAATAGTTTTTACAAATTAATAATAGAATAAAAGCATTTATCATATCCGATTGCAGTTTAGAAAATTGAGTAAATGTTGGCTATAGTAGATTATGAACAAAACAGTGTCTCCAACAAAAGACTGGCCTCCTTGTAGTCAAACGACATTGTCTTGTTACTTTGCTGTCCCCATCTAAAGGCGAGTCCATTTCCATACCCCTTGAATGTGTGCTGGCCTCCTGACTTGGTTTGACCAGTAGAATGCAGAGAAGTGACATCGTGTGAGTTCTGGCATAGCTTGCACTCCTGCACAACTGAATTGCTGCCCTCAGACTTCAATGGGAAGAAGTTTGTCTAGGGCCCTGTGCCTGGTAAGCCACAAAGGAAAGGAAGAAAACTAGAGTACAATATAGCATCATTAACTACGGTCACTATGTTGTACATGACATCTCCAGAAATTATTCATTTTGCATAACAGAAACGTTGTACCCTTTGAAGAAATAGCCATTGGATTTTGTATTATTCTTACTAAACATTTTTTGTTAATCTATTATTTTCTGTCTTAATCTTTAATATTTGCTCCTTCTGCTTTTCTCAGGCTTAGTTTGTGGTTCTGTTTCTAACTTTGGAAATTAAATGCTTAATTAATTTATTTTAATTCATTTTTGCTAAGAGATAACTACATATTTGACCCTGAGTATTTCTCTAGTTTGTTGCTATTCCATAATTTCTAACAGAAAATGTCTTAATCAATGTTATTTTCTGTACATTATAAAAATGTAGTTTAATTTCCTTTATCCTTAAAATTTCTTATTTAAAAAATTTCTAAGTGAAATAGTAAGTAATTCAGTTTCACATTTTTCTTAGTTTCTTGCTTTATTGAAGAATCCAATGAAGTTTTGTTTGTGTGTTTACACATAGTAAGCTTCTAAAAATGTTTTAAAACAGGTAATCGCTAGAAAGTTATACCAATGAGTACAAATAGAGTTAATATGAAACCAGCAATTAGATTTGCCTAATTAATTATTTTATATGCCTATGCAGGTCATGTGTTTTTCCATTTCCACTGGGCTAATAGAAATAATACAAAGTTTCCTACTTTTTTATGTTACCTTCTGTCTATACTTCTTAAAGTTTACAATACATGAATAATAATGTTATCTAAAGATAATACCCATTAATGTTACATTTTCTATGTGGATTATCATATTTATCATTGTAAAGTTCATTTCCACGTTTTGTTGAATGTCTTTGTTCTGCATTTAACCTCAGTAAATATTAATATCCCCACTACTACTTTCTTAGGAAAAGAAAGGGTTCCCCCAAGAATATGATACCCAGCCACCCTTTATTATCTCCAGACACCATCATCAGCGCATCTCTCCGGGATGCATGAATATAGTCCAGAAACATTAGAGGTCTTCTTGGTTTTACTGAGGAACACAGTATAAGCCTCCTTGTGCATGTGTGTGTGCATGTGTCTGCGCGCCTTACTCCTCTTCAGTTCACCGGATACGGAGAGCCAGCTTCCCTCCCACCCCCAGCAGTAGCTCCATCAGTGTTCTTTCATTTCAGATGCGCTGTTTGTTTTCTCATTCCACTCCGCATTCCCCATCTCCTGCTTAGAGTCAGTGAGCTATTACAGAGACCTGTTTGTTTATCCCATCCACCTGTCCCTAGGTTTTTATACACAATTTTAAGTGACCAAGAATTCGAAACACTGTTAGCCCTGCCCAGGAGGTGAAGAGGCCAGCGTTAATTCTGGAATGCTCCCTTAGCCTACTCAGTCCAACTGAGCAGTGGGAGGACTGCTTCAAAATTAAAAATCAATAGTGTCTCCTGCTTACATTGAATATAGACCTTTCTTTTCTATTCTGCAATTATCTTTGCTTTCCCTTGTTTCAGAGAGAAGAGTGGAAATGTCTTTACCTGAAATTTAAGAAAATTAATCTGAAGTTCTCAGCATGCTTTGAAGAGGTTGCAGTCTGCCTCCGTCCCGCCCCCACCCCGTGCCACCTGTCCGTGGAAAGATTGTCTGCCTTGAAACGGGTCCCACTGGTTCCAAAAAGATTGGGACCGCTGCTGTATTATACCTTTGCTTTTTTTTAATTTTTGTTTATTTCAGTATATTACGGGGGTACAAAAGTTTAGGTTACATACATTGCCTTTGCCCCTCCCGAGTCACAGCTTCAAGCGTGTCATCCCCCAGACGGTGCGCACCGCACCCATTAGGTGCGAATATGCCCATCCCCCCCCGCATCTGTCCCACTTTTCTTCCTCTCAAATTATATTCATTAATGCGGGTACTTGAGCTGTAATGTATTAATTTTCAGTGTTTATTATCCTTTTGCAAGAATATGTCACAATTTATTACCTGTTTACTCACTGATAAGGATTAATATGGTTTCTGATGTTTTCCAAAGACAACCAGTGTTGTCATGAGCATGTGTACACATGTTGTTTGTTCACATAAGATTCTTTAGGATGTACGATAGTCTGGAATTTCTGAGTTATTGTTTTGTATGTGTATTTGGTCCTCAAATATCTTCACCAGTTAACATTTCCAATAGTAGCATGTAAAGAATGATTGCTTATATGCTCACAAACACACGGCGTCTTTAGACTGATATTTGCTGATTTGAACATTTTAACATTCTCCAGTTTTAATTTCCTTGCCTTTTGTACTAATGAGTGGAACAACAACTTTTCAAATGTTTATTGGCCATTTGTATTTCTTCTTCTTTGGATTGCCTAATTATGTGTTTTGCCTATTGGCTTGCCTATTGAATTGACTATTGTTTCATTTTTGAGAAAACTTTATTGTTTTTGAGAATTAAATTATTTGTTGAAGTAAAAATATGACAAATATTTTAGTATGAAAGTTCCATTTTCACATTTTAAAAACTATATTTTAGGCAAATATGTTTTTCATTTTATTATTACTATTCATGTTGTTTGTCTTTTAAAAACCCATTTCCTAACATAAGGTCATAATATTATTCTCCATATCATTCTAATTTTTTCAGAAGCTTGTCTATAATTATGAATTTATGAGTAACTGACATCTTAAATGCTACTATTCTAATCAAAACAAATGACAATCTTTTAATTCATTTAACAAGATTTAAAATTTTAAAATGGTGTAGGATGTATCTTTGTAAAATTCATGCAAACCTTTTGTTAGATTCATTTGTAGATTTTTATATATTATTGCTGTTGTAAGTGAAATTCCAAAAATTATTTTTATACTTTTCAGCTTTTTTCTTTTAAGTTATGGATCAGCCCTTACTTTTAGTATATTTAATTATTGGTGATAGTATCTAAATATTTTTTAAGTGTCTCAATTGCTTCTTGAATATCAAGATATACTAAGATTGAAAATATTATAGTAGTACTCCAGAGGTAACAAATTAGATAATATATTGTCTAATATGTACTTTATATGGATTTAAATATGAAACAAGTTATTTAATTTACATGTAGCAAGGCTAAGAACTGTAAAAGCAGCCAAAGGCTCTGCAAAATGTTTTCTGCTGAAAGGAAGCTCCACTGCCCTCATTTCAAAAAGTTACCCTCCAGGATCCAATTCCTGGATATTCCGAGATCAAACTGACATCTCTGCTGCTGTTGTGTTTATCTCCAGCAAACAACTGGAGTTGAAAATAGTAGCATAACTGGAGTGTCCACAATTCTTTTTTTTTTTTTTCTTTTTTATTTTCTCCTTTTCCTTTTCTTCTTTATAAAGCTCCAAAACCATGGATTTCCCCACCCAGGTGAAGTTATTTGACCCCTGACCATGCTCCTTTGGCAGCTTGGCTACTGCTCTGTGGGGCTTCTCCCTAAAGAACTGCACCGATCTTAAGTACACAGTCTTCAGAGACAATTTGCACAGAAGACAAATAGAGGTTTTAAACATCGATTTAAAAGCATGGGGTTCAAAGTGCTGTTTTAAAGGGGAAAATGCTTTGGATTGGTAACACTACTCTGGGTCAACAAATATTTTTGGAGTGCTTTCTAATGGAAAAGGATACGAAATTCTCCGCTTCCACTGAGTGTATTTTTTGAATACATAATTTTAGAGTTACCATTGATTTTTTTATTTAATTATTTATGTAATTTTTTTCACATTTCATTGAATTTGAAGTAAGCTTATTTGTAGAATAATATTTTACTGCAGGAAGAACTCATACACTGCATATAGAACCGTGATATTCTTAAGTAAAAAGTCAACTTGAACTAAAAGAATTTATTGCAGAATGAAAATATCTAATATAAAGTCATTCCCAAGACTGCCATCCATATTAATTTCTTTTCTCTGTGTCATTGAGATATTTCTAGAGTGAGTTCAGCTAACAGAAAGCTTTGGAGACAACAAAAGACAGATAAAATCCCATGAGGCTCCTTAACCAACAGAACCTGCTGAGATCTGCAAACCACTCACTTAGACAATCACTCCTCAGAAAATCATTCCTCAACTACTATTCCTGCTACCTATTACAAAATTTCTTGTCCAAATTAACTAAACAGAAATGAATACTCTGGTTGCATGACTAATCACAAACAATAAAGAATAATAAAAACTGAAACAAATAAACTATAAAGAATAATCAATGATAAGTATGTGTTTTTAGATCAGTGATGCATCTGATTATTAATAGTCCAATTTAAGTGTTTTAATAAAAATCCAAGAAGTCTTTCACTGGTAATTGAGTTTTACAGGTTTATATACTTGCAATTCTATCAAATACAAAATTAAAGATTTTAAACTAAAATATAATGTAAACCAAAAAACAAAATTTATGTGCACATATATTTATTCACACACATGAAAACTAACACAGCTCTTTACACTAAGAGATCATGAAATTTTAATGTGTGGTAAGACAGGCTCTTTTCAAATGATTTCAAACCAATTTTGAACCTCTTCAAAGAGAATAGTCATTTATTGCTAGAGTCAATTTTCTTGGTGTTTCCAGAAGAGAAAAATTCATTCTTCATCATCACATCTAAATTTTTTAGAACAAAGAAATCTCTCAAATATCAACTCTTTTAAAAATGTTTGAATGGTGAATATTCAAGAAAGAGTTTAGATGTTTGACTTTTATATTTAGATAAATTACTTTGAAGAATCCTTTGTCATCTTCCCCTGGTCATTCTTTAATGTGTTTCTGCTCTAAATAATGTATTTATGCCAATTTGTATAGGAGTTCATTAATCTCAAATGCTCTTGCTCAAAAATTTACAAATGATATAATGGCATCACTAATTCTTTTGTATGTTCAGTTTTCCTGATCATGTGAATATTATTTTTGAAACAGTGAAAAATGAAACTTCTTAGAAAATTTGCTTTTCTTTCACAGATAACCTGAAATTATAGGAAGAGCTAAGTGTACATAAAAGACTGATACTTTGAAATTAGTTCTGGCTAATTTATATTTACTATCTTGGCTTTATAATCCTCCAGTTTTATTTTTAATTCATTGATAATTTTGATTTCCCCAGGAAAATGAATAAATGCATAATATTTTCATAAGACAAGATGATGCCTATGACATGTATTCTATTCTGTTATGTGTGGTAATTTTATAACATAAGAAAGAAAATGTTTTATGACTTATAAATCTTAAAATATTTTATGAAACATTTTATGTTTATGAATCTGAAAATGTTTTATGACTTATAAATCTTAAAAATCATATCATTTTTATCCTAGAAATCTAAAAATGATGACCTCCCAAGTATATCACAATCCAGTGAAGTTGATCAGTATGTGAAAATTCATTTCAAGTACACAGTTAATTTTCTCAATAATTTTATTCAAATTCAAACCTTAGAAATATTCTTCTTAGGAGGTATTTTAAAGCAAAGTTCCAAAGAAAGAATTGGGGAAATTTAAAAAAAGAATAAAACCATCCACAAAACTATAAAACTTAGATTTTTAGTGTTTTCCCTCTTGCTTTCTTGGTAGAAAATGATATAGAACACATTCAAAGGGAAGCTTACGGTTTCCTAAATTGTTAATTAAAAACAATTATAGTCAAATGAAGACACATTCAAAGGTGATGGAATATTATACATATAGGTAATGCTGAAGGAAAATTAATTATAAAAGTTTCATTCACACTGTCTTAAAAACGGTGATTGTCTCAATAATCTAATGTATAATTTTATGGACCATGCATTAATCCTAGCAAGGCTATATAGAATTATGTTAAAATCAGATTGGGATTTTTTAAAAAATAAAATATTAAAGCAGTAGCACTATCATACCACAATTTTAAAAATTCTAAGACATGATATTCTCTTACTTGGTTAAATTAAAATGGTATAATAAACCTAAGAGCAAATAGTATTATTTTGATAAGGGAAGTATTTTTTCATGACAACAATATAGGAATAAACATATGTAGGATTCCGATGGATGAACTGAGATAGAAATTGAGAAATTTTAAAGCAAAGAGAAATAGAAGCTCTATGGAGAGGAGATAATTTTCATCTTTTAAAACTTGGAGTAAAATGTAATGTTTTAAGGATAGTACAGAAAAAGATATTTTTAACATTTTGACGTCTGAAAAGTATTGTTAGTAAAAATATATCAAACAGAATACCTATAAAACATGCTAAAATAACTGAAATTTTACTTGGATGGGCTATCTGGTACAAAGCAACATCTCCTAACATAGTACACTAATCTTCATATTCCTGTGACTATGCTCAAATCCATTTCTGTGCTGCCTGATTGCTTGGGATGGGCAGTCTCTAAGAAACTGACAGACATCTATGAATAATCGAGGGTTCGTTTGTTACAACTCAAAAACAGGAATCATTTTTTTGAAACACAGAGTAGTGCCTACTTTAGCCTTCTAAAATTTATGCTGCTTCAGTGATTACAAGTTAATTGATCTTTTCTCCTCTGTGAAAAACCAGTATAAATCCATGGTTTTCTCTAAGGAGGCTAAAATGAGAAATGTTCTTCTCTCTTTGGAAGTACATATTTTAAAGCCATCATCTGAAAAAGATTTAAGTGTAAAAGCCACTATCATTTCAAGTATACAGTTAATTTTCTCAATAATTTTATTCAAATCCAAACCTTAGAAATATTCTTCTTACGAAGTATTTTAAAACAAAGTTCCAAAGAAAGAATTGAGGAAATTAAAAAAAGAAAAAAACTATCCACAAGAGTATAAAACTTAAATATTTAGTGTTTTCCCTCCTTTCTTGGTAGAAAAAAATGCAATGAAGGTGGTAGAGTGTTGTTTTCTATTGAGAGCTTGGATGTGAGATTTATGTATTTGTTTCCTTCCGTAGAGCACTGGCAATAGAAGGAAAGCTATCAAAAAAAAAAAAATTCCATGCGCAAAGTTTCATGTGAGAATTTAATCTGAGTGCCAGATAGCATCAGGTTTACAAGTCTCTGATATTTCTGCCCCCAAGCTGTTTTCCAGTCATTTCCCTTCTTCGTGTCAATGGAATTCAGCGTCCAGGTCTACCTGCTTCCTTATTAAGAAAGAGATCCCAGTAAATAAAAACCATTTTCCTGCTTAATTATATGCCAAAGGCAAAATCACCAAAATAAAGCTAATGCTGACTTCCTTGTAGGAAAAAAATAACATTTAATGTGTGAATTTTGTGTTATTTGGAGTCCCATGCTTCATAAAATGTACACCATTCACACAAATCATGGATTGGGATGATTTAGTTTTCTATGAATTATCCAACCTAAGTGCCAATATTTTCCTTTATAAAAACATATAACACTAGCACTAGTGGAATTTCACCTTTAATGATATTTGCAGGAAAAAATTTTTAAATCCCATGATCTCTGTAAAGAGGAAGTAGCGTTTTACAAATGTAAATGGACCCAGAGCCACATATGAAATGCCTCAGTGATTTTTCAGAAATGACTTAACCTGACATTTTTCTGACATTTTAAATATGTTCCTTAAACAGCAAATTTTCTTACCTACAATGATAAAAATTTCTCTCCTATTTGTTTGAAAATATATTTTACTTATTTATTTCAAAAGCAAGTTGAAGTTTTCTAAGAAATACCTTTTTAGCCAATGATATAACATAGTTATTTGCTAACAGCTTTGATTTTTTTATTAAAACACACATACATTCACACACAAGCACCATACCTATAGGCTAGTGGATATGAATGTTGCCCTCACAATTATCAAAAATCGTTATTTTATTGACAGGAAAACTGAAGTACAGAAAGGTAAAATGATTTGAACTTCTAATCAAGTAAGTACTGACAGAGTTTGGAAAATAATAAATTTCTAGTGCAATGTTCACTTTTTTGTTCAATGACAAAATGTATGCCACCAATAAAATACTTGCTATTTTGGTATCGGTTGATAAGCATTGAGAAAAGTGATAATGATTTGTTTCATGCCATTTATCTTTTTTGTTTGTTTTGCTTCAAAATACTTCACTAACAGTTTTGAAATGAAAATTTAGATTTTTCTAATGTCAGAGATGGAAAAAAATAAGACAGAAGTTGCAGGAAAGGATCAACAATAAGGATCGCAGTAAGAATTACAACTTAGATCTCTTTAAAAAATTAATTCAAGCTCCCTGTAAGATAATATCACTGTTTATAAAATTATTTTTAACACCTCTACTGTGCCAGTACCAAATTTGCCATATTTTCTTTCAATGGATTGTTCCATTGTTTTGTTAAGGTTTCATACAATAATTGATACAAAGTCCATTAAAATCACATCATTTCTGTATCATTAATTTGTTTGATGAGTTCTTTTTGTTATCTATGTCTGCATATGTAACCTTTCTTTAAAGTAAAATTTTAAGTACACCAAATATACTGATCCTTCTCATGAATACTGGTATAACATTAATTCAATGCATGGGATTCTTTCATGGTATTAGGAGAACGTTCGTATGGCAGCACATTAAGACAAGAGATTACAGAGACCTAAAAATAATAATCAGCAATCTGTACAAAATCATATTTAGACTCCCAAGTGTAACATTGCAATATCTGCTGAATCCAATTCCTGAAGGCATAGGACACATTTACAGCAATTAAACAACACTCCCTCTTATCTCATGACAGGGTGAAAATCTATTTCCACAATCAGCTGCAATTATTGGTCCGTTATCCCATTTTCCCTGTGAGGATTGTTCATGATCTTGGACCTCCTTAAACACATCAGCTCCCAACACATCGGCCTTCAGGGACTGGCTATGACAATGTAAAGAAAAGAGAGCTCAGTAATGGCCATTTGTGAAATAAAAAGAGCACTGAAAACAGGTTGCCTCATAATATTCAAGTAAATATGTAAAATTAGTAAAACCATTATGAAATTGTACACCATAAAATATATGAGCAAGCATATACTGATTATATCAATGTAAATGGCATTTTGGGGAGTTGTGAGAGAAATCACAAGAATTAACATTTGGTGGTCCACGCTTAGAAAACACATGGAGTGCCCACCACGTGCAAAACACAGTTGGATGCTGGTACTGCCTCCACTTTAAAATCAGAACTTTACCTGCCAAGAGATTTAGAGAGGAGGTCAGACAGGCAATGACTTCAAGTTGAGATGTGATTAATGTCCTGTAAGTGGGCAAACCATGCTGGATAGTTATAGCCACTTAAATCATTCATATCTGATGTGGGCAGGAAACATCTAATAAAAGAAGAAGCATTTTGTCTGAATTTTATCCTTTCTAGAGGAACTTTTAAAGATACTCGGGCAAGTTAAATTTATGCCAATGCATTTTCTGAACCAGGTCAGAGTGGAAAGGCATCTCTAAGGCCTTTACACCTCTGTTGCAAGCTCTTATAAAAAAATATTGAGACATTAATCTTAGGAAGAAAGCACGGCTACAATTCTCAATTCAGTAGGTGTATGGTGGTAAATAACCAAACGTGGTATCCTTTGCTTGACAGACCCCAAAAGGCGAAAACATTGTTCTGCCCCCCTGATAAGCCATACTTGCTTGGCCTTTCTTGGTGCAAAGGTGAAAATTGATCCCAGTGATTTGAAGTTCCGTGACTTAGAACAAATTCCGACCTCTAGAAAAAGTGACCACATTCTCATAAAATAAATGGAGCCACCTTGGTAAATGCTGGCTGGGTTCATGTGAGTCATAGCCATTTCCACATTTCCTGGAATGCGATTCTACTGGTTAAAAATTCCCAAGATGGAAAACAACCCTAGATAGCTCAGCTATGCATTTTGTTTTACCCAAGAGCTTCCTCTCCAGATATTGATCCAACTGGCTTCTCATCTCTCCCCTGAGCCGGCAGTGTTCAATATCGTTACAGGGCACAGTAATGGTTTCTGGCATACAAGACAAAGCAAGGGTTGTAGAAAGGCTAAAAATTCTCCAGTTTTCATGGTAACATTAAGCTTGTCCATTTGTTTTACAAAGGAATATTCTGCTTAATCAAACTTTAGCTTAAGAACCCCTTTGTAACACTTCCTTCTTACTAAATTAAAGAAGAAAGGAGATGGGCCCAATCTTGCATATAAATTTTGCTTATGCAAAAGTAAAACACGAATTTCATCAGAAAGACTCTAAAGTGGTAACTTTAAAAGCTCTTTCTTATAATATTTCCCACAGTAAGCCAGCTCTTACTATTTTCTTGAACTCTAGTGAAGAGAATGCATATTTCTCAGATCTTGTTTTATTCTCTTTCCATAGCAGAAGAGTTAAAGTTATTTTTTCACAACTTTAGTTACTACTGTTTATAACATTTAGTGCACCCAACATTCAAATTTAAATCACATGTTTGAATTATCAGGACATGTAATTTAGTTTATTCTCCATGGCATAGATTTTTTTTTTTCCTTATGTCTGTTCTATTTGGGGGAAGGGTTGTTGTTGTTTTATTTGTTTGTTTTTATTTCAAAATATTAAGGGGATACAAATGTTTGTGCTACATAGATATCTTGTATAATGTTTAACCCAGGGCTTTTAGTGTGCCCATCACCAGAAGTATTCCTCATATCTGATTGGTAAGTTTTTACCCCTGGCGCCCCCAGCCTTCCCCCTTCTTGGATTCCAATGACCTTTATGTCTTTTTGTGCCCATGTGTGTTCATCGTTTAGTTTCTAATCCATTTTTTTCTTTAGTAAGATAATATTTTCATTCTAAGAGATCACAGCCTTAAAAGAAGTCAGACAGGTTAATAAACAGTGATGTGCTGGTAATTTTTTAACAAGCAGCTTTCAAAAAACAACTGACCCTTTTGTAGTTCATAAATTCATAAACATGATGATTGGGTTTTCACATTCATGTGTGAGATGTGCCTTCCTCAAACCTGGTTACAACATTGGTACATTACCCATCTGATGTGGAAAAAAAAAAAAGGAAAAAAAAACCAACAACAAGAAATCACTAATGTGTATTGTTTGCACATTTTCATGATGTAAATACTCCCACCATGGCACAACATGGACTTGGGAAGTGACACTCACAACTGGGTCTTGTAAGCTGGTGCAAGGGACTCCAACAGGCCACTGTGAAAGCTCCCACAGTGTGACAAGAGCTCTGCTAGAAATATATGCAAAGTGATATGAGAACACAAAGGAGGGAAGTTCCCGGTCTATTTTAATACTTTAGAAGAAAGGCAGAGAAGAGGGGGGAATTAGGGACTAATTCCAATGGTACCCAATATTCTCTGTTATCAAACTAGATAAAGATGCTTATTCTAACTACACATCAAAAACTTTCCTGAAATTATTTCCTCTCCTTAGCAAGGTGTTTTCTGTTATTTGTTTGTTATAA
>CAUYSK010047404.1:0-22897 GCA_963575035.1 Avahi laniger | reverse complement strand
CACAAGGTTTTTGGGAATGTTGTATCAGCAAAAATAATGCTAATTTGGATGAAAGAGGACAAAGAGAAGATAAATTGAAAGAGGGCTGTTGGATTTCCAAAATTCTATAAGCAGGAAATAAGCTAATAGAGCTACTCAGCTGCAAACATATGCTATCCTTCAAGAAAAAGGAATAATGACTTTGATGGAAGAGCAATGGGCCTAGAGACTAATCAAGCCAGAGTCACAATCCCAGAGGCAGGGGACAATGGAGCCTCCATGAGCCCACAGGGCAGAGCCTCTACAGGTCCAGTGGGCAGAGGATCAAGCCATAGAGGACTATTCCTAGGCCTTAAATCTAATGAAATTTGCCTTCTGTGTTTCAAAGTTGCTAGGCACCAGTGATCCCTTCCTTTCTTCTAATTTGTCCCTTTTGGAATAAGAATATCTATCTTATGCTTCTCACAACCATTTAATTTGGAAGCAGATCACTTGCTTTCTAGCACCAAATCTCCACAGATGGAGGGGAATTTTGTCCCAAGATGTATCAAACCTAGGTTCTCATCCATACAAGATTTATATGCCTACATTACAATAATTTGGGACTTTCTGAGCTGATAATATTTAGATAAGATTTTAGAATTGATGCTACAATGGGATGAAACTTTTTGGAATGTTAGCATAGTATGAATGTATTTTGCAAGTGGGATGGACAAGAATTTTTGAGAGCTAGAAGGCAGACTGTAGTGGGTTGAATTGTGTCCCTCAGAAAGACACATTCATAAATTCTTTGCCTAGGCCAATGTCTAGAAGAGTATTTCCAACTTCTTCCTCTAGAAGTACATTGGAAACTTTAGTATTAATAAATTGGTAGTATTCACTTCATACTCATTTTATCTTTAAGACTACATGACCTCTCTAGTTGTGCTTCTTGAATGGTTAAAAATCACAAGCTGTTCCCTTGGTACACTGACCTCTTTTTGAGTCCTTGTATAGGATTGGAAGGTGATCTTGTAATACAGTGTAACAGTATATCTCAGCCTCCCTTCCAGTGTACCCTAATACTACCATAAAGTTAAGTACTCTCAAGGAAGTAGGGTTGGAAATTATTGCTACAAATATGAAAATTTTGGACTCATGACTTGTCTTTAAAATGAATGCAAAGTTTGCATTCTATTCAGTAACATCCGTATTTGTTTTTAATATCAAGGGGTGGGCCTAGCCAAGCACAGTGGTTTATGCCTGTAATCCTAGCACTTTGGGAGGCCAAGGCAGGAGGATCACTTGAGGCCAGGAGTTCGAGACCAGCCTGAACAACATAGCAAGACCCTGTCTCTACAAAAAATTTTCAAAAAATTAGCTGAGCATGGTGGCACATGCCTGTAGTCCCAGCTACTTGGGAGGCTGAGGCAGGAGAATCCCTTGAGCCCAAGCGTAGGAGGTTACAGTGAGCTATGATGATGCCACTGCACTTTAGCCTGGACAACACAGCAAGACCCCATCTGAAAAAAAAAAAGAAAATCAAAAGTGTTTCCCCAAGCCACCAAGTAAAATTGCTCCAGAAGATGCAACAGCTTCAGCAAACATAAAAAAATGCTCAACATCTCTAATCATTAGAGAAATGCAAATCAAAACCACAATGAGATATCACCTAACCCCATTGAGATTGGCCTCTATCAAAAAATCACAAAACAACAAATGCGGGCGAGAATGCAGAGAGACAGGAACACTCTTACACTGCTGGTGGACTGCAAATTAGTGCAACCTCTGTGGAAAAGAATTTGGAGATTCCTCAAAGAGCTAAAAATAGAAATACCATTCGATCCAGGGATAGCACTATTAGGCATCTACCCAAAAGATCAAAAGATATTCTATAATAAAGACATCTGTACCCGAATGTTTATGGCAGCACAATTCACTATTGCAAGGATGTGGAAACAACCCAAGTGCCCGCCAATTCATGAGTGGATTATTAAAATTTGGTGTATGTATACAATGGAATATTACTCAATTATAAGAAATGGCAGTGATCTAGCACCTCTTATATTCTCCTGGATTGAACTTGAGCCCATTATCCGAAGTGAGGTATCACAAGATCGGAAGAATGGGCTCCACTTGTACTCGCCATCAAATTGGCACTAACTGATCAACACTGTGGTGCTCACATGGCAGTAATACTCTCCAGGGATTAGGGGGATTTGGGGGTGGGGGTAAACCTGCAACCAAAGGACATGGTGAGCATTGTAGAGGGGAAGGGCATGCCTCTAACCCTCGCTTGGGTGAGGCAAAGACAAAATCTAACTGAAATGTTTGTACCCTCATAATACCCTGAAATAAAAATAAAAATAAATAAATAAAAAGATGCAACACCTTTATTAGTTTTCTTCAAGTAGTCTTTGTCCTCCTGCTGCTCTGACCTCAGGGGTACTTCCTGTACTCCATGTTGAGAAGTGCAGCATTGTAATTACTACTACATGATCTATTTAGACCATTTCTTGGCTAGAGGAAAATTCAGATATTGCCCTCGATGTTCATAATGCAGTGATTCCTTACCACCTCTGTGTAAGGAAACATTTAAAGATACCGTGCTTTGCAAGTTTGAAAACAGCACCAGTTTAGCTCTCGTGTATTTTAGTGAGACTATGTAGAAATTCTTGGCTAACATAGGTAATTTGTTACAGTTGGTAACCTCTTTCAAACCCAAAAGTATGCTTTTAATCCTAAGTAGCCAGCAGAGCATAATAGTTGCAATTTTTTTTCCTTCTATTTATTCACTGTGTGTGCTTGAGCAAGTGTCTTAACCTCTTGGAGCCCCATTTCCCTCTTCTAGCCAGTCATTAAATATTAAAGTTCTTCAAGGTTCATTTCTAGACTGCTTTCTCCTCTATACATCCTCCCTACTAATTGATTTTGTCTATGTCTACTGTCTTAATTGTAACTGACATACAGCTGACCTAACAGATTTATAGCTCCAACCTAGATATTTTTTTGTTTGTTTTTTGAGGCAAAGTCTCTCTCTGTTGCCCGGGCTAGAGTGCCGTGCTGTCAGCCTAGCTCACAGCAACCTCAAACTCCTAGGCTCAAGCGATCCTCCTGCCTCAGCCTCCCGAGTAGCTGGGACTACAGACATGTACCACCATGCCCAGCTAATTTTTTCTATATATTTTTAGTTGTCCAATTAATTTCTTTCTATTTTTTTTAGTAGAGACAGGATCTCACTCTTGCTCAGGCTGGTCTTGAACTCCTGAGCTCAAACGATCCTCCTGCCTCGGCCTCCCAGAGTGCTAGGATGACAGGCGTGAGCCACCACGCCCGGCCTCCAATCTAGATTACTCCTCCAAGCTCTGAACTCTTTATGCACAGCTGCTTACTTTTTTTTCATTTGCATGTCTCAAAGGAACTTTAAACTCAACATGTCTGAGACCAAACTCATGATCTTCCCCTACCCCTCAAATCTGTCCTATTTCATTTTTCGCTAACACTATGAATGGCATCCAGTTAAACAAGCCAGAAACTTGGGAAGCATTCTTGACATATCTTTCTAGTTCCTGCCATTCCCCCATCTCACTCCTGCCCCAGCCAATCTGATCTGTCACCAAGTCCTATTAATTTAGTAAAGATTTCTCAAAGAATACCTGTCTCTCTCCTGCCACCCCTCCAGAACATGCTACCACCTTTCTACCTGGTCTATTGAAAGAGTCTCCTAACTGGGTCTTCCCAAATGTATTCTTGCCTCAATCCATTATTTACATGACAACCAGCATGAACTAACATTTTACTCTAACTCCTTAACCCTTCAGTAGCCTCCCTTATATTTTTTGATAAGGACGGAGTCTTAAGATGGCTGAGGAGCGCCTCAGTCTGGCCTCTAGCTATCTCTTCAACATTGGTTTACATACTTTTCACTCTCTGTGTTCTGGCCACATTACGTTATTTTTGGTCCTTAAACAGAGTCCTTAAGCTTCATCTCACTAGAAAGCCTTTCCCCATCCTATTCCTTCTGCCTGAAACACTCTATCCCACCCCTTCTTCTGCTGGCTAGCTCCTCTGTGCCTTTGATCTCAAAGAAGCCTTCCCTGCCATCCAGCAGAGGTCATGTTCCCTGGTTATACTCTCTCAGAACATTATATACCTCATCTTCATGGCACTTGGCACAATTGCAGTTTTTCATTTATTGGCTATCTCCCCCACTAGACTGTATGTTCCATGAATACGAGAGCCATGCCTTGTACCTAGTCTCAGCATTAAACCAATAGCACAGTGCCTAGCATTTAATTCTGGAAAGAATTAATGAGTAATAGTCCCGACCCTATAGTATTGAGAATTAAATGGTATAAGGTCATTAAATGATGTAATATCTGGTATTAAATTGTATTATCATGCCACTTGATAAACCCAAATAGATGGGTTTATTTTTCTACATTAGATTTTCAGGGAACACAATATTTAAGTTCCTAGGAATTAGCATGCTTCTCCCTTTACATCTTTAAAAGTAACTTAAATACCTTACTATAAATATCAAACGTTAAAAATAGGATATCTCCTTTCTTACTCATCCTAAAAGGCCATGGTAAGCCAAGGAAACAGGGATGACCTGTCAGAGCCTAGAATAGCTTCATGGGGGAGTGAGAAAGGTCAGAAATGCTCTTGTGGAGGAAGCAGTGGCAGCTGGGACTGCTGCTGCTCCTGCTGGGCTTGGCTGGTTACAGGCCAAAGGGAACAGATAAAGAACACCCCGAGCAGAAGCATAGGACTGAGTGGCTGACCCGGATCTTGTTCCAATACCTCCACTGTGACACTGGGCAAATTATTTAACCACTCTAAGCCCTGGTTCAGACAGCTATAAAATAAGCATTGCTTAGTAGGCCTGCCTACCAAAATTGTCATGATAATCTATTACAATGCTTGTGAAAGTACTAAGAGGTGCCAACAAGTGTTAAGAAGGTACATTCAAAGAATAGTCGAAGAAAATTTGGAATCCACCAAGAAAACAGTTTCTTATAGAATAAAACAAGTTTTATTAGGAAATCTTAAGGATGAATAAATATCAAATAAATCCTAATTATCTCCACCTAATTAGAATTTATTTCTGTTCAAAAACATTAATAATCTATGATTACTTTTAACATTTGAACATCATTCCACCTTAGAACCACCCTGTTTAAGAATGCTTTTCTCTCCCTAGGTTGGCTCCCCAATAACTGGCTGAAAGGAGCTAAAGGGTGGGGCATGGTGAAAGAGGGGAGGGAGTGATTATAGGAGAGCAACACATTCTGCATCAGGGTTTCTTTGCAAGTCATGGTGCTCTTCACTTGATCTGGGTTCATTGCCCATTGCCTTGACACAATTTCTCAAAGTGAGAAACTCTGCTTTGTCCTAGAATCAGTGGAATGAATCATTTTTTGATTTTGTGTTAATAGCATGGCGTGCTAATTCAGATAATTAAGAACTAATCCTGAAGTTAATTCTTGATTGTAATTGATTCTCTTCTTCCCACCTGTGGCAGCTTAAGAACACTACTATTAATGTGAAAGAATGGGTAGGGAAGAAGAGTTGAAATTCAGGTCCGTTTAGCAGGTCTGTTTAAAGGTTTGGTGGACAAGATCATGAACCTAATGGTCAAAATGAGTAGAAGAGATTTATTGATAGCCTTGTATTGTCCATGTTATAGCATGACCATGAATTATTTAGAGCAGACTTTATTCATTTAGCACAAATCCCACATTGTATTTTGAAAGCAGCCAAAAATATTTGGAAAGTCAAGATGCTCAATAACAAACCTGGGAATTGTGTTCTTCATATTTAGGTATATGTGATAATTTGATTGTAAAAAGGTGGGGAGGTGGGGTTCTGACTTAGGTCACATTAAATATTTGTGAACAGGATTCTTCAGTGTAAGTGTTTTAAATTATTCTGCCAAGCAGTGAGATTTATGTGCATTTTTCATATACAGAAAAGACCCTTCATCAGTATCAACAGGAAATTGTGATCACAAGGAACCCCTGTATAGCAGTTTTGATGGGCTCAAAAGCATTTTTGTCTTGTGAAAAGCAGAGCCATCACCACCTTTGTTATACTTTAAACATGCTGGGCTTTTCTCCATCTAATTCCTACATAGGTAGTTTAAAGATTTTTTTTTTCTTTCCTAACATGTTACATGCTCTTTGGGAATTGGCAAACAACAAAATGAAAAACTGTATTCACTTATATTGACACCACAAGTTATAACTACTATTTACAATTCATATTTAGAACTGATACATTTTAGGGGAAATACTTGATCTGTGATGTATGAGAATCTGTATAATAATAATAAACCGTATTATAGCAGGAGTCTTATTTTAACAGAAGTATAGTTTGTAAGACTTTGTAACATTTATTTTCTCTTATTTAAATGCAGGTTTTCTTAGTTAAAAAAATCTCAGGCTCTGATGCTAGACAGCTTTATGCCATGAAGGTATTAAAGAAGGCCACACTGAAAGGTAAGTGCTGCTGCTGTTTGTAATGTTCGTGTAGTCTAAATAAACTGAAAGGTCTCAATAGAGCTCATGGGACTCTGAGGCTGGTTACTTACATTCTGAATCAGTTCCTGTTACTGGCTTTAAATTTAGACTGACTTTTAGTGAATTTTTCCTACTGGGCTAGGAATCATACAACTAGTCAAAACAGGAGTTGCCACGTTACAAAAGAAGTATTGTAAATTCATATTGGGCTTTAGGCAAGTAGACATTGTGTAAGATTAAAACTGGATTTGATTAATCTTCAGATTAGTGTAATTATTTTAATATTTTGAAAACTTACTGATTTACTCAATGTAAAATAGCTTTTATTCTAAAGGACTTTATCTTGACTTCTGGTCTCAAAAAAGTTTTTATTCTGAGCCTGTGATTTTGAAAACTTTAATATAGGATTTGGCTCTCATAGGTAAAAAATCATTTAGAAGAAATTGCACATACATTTTTAAAATACTTAAGTCTTCCTTTGATTAGTAGTATCACTTATTTTACCACATAACCTCTAGACATTATATTTATTGATTCTTAATGTCAATTTTTTTCTCTTCAATTTACATGTAATTTATAAAGCTTTTTAAATATTCTGGAAGGAATATTTGCCATGATCACGTATTATTTCTGATGTTATTCTCAATTAGGTACCCACCATGGATATTATCATCGTCCCAAGAAATTTTACCTCTTTATAAACACTGTCCTTCATTTCCATTCTCTTGCTCCCTTCCTGAATGTATTTTCTTTCATATTCAGTCTCTACCCTATGACATTACCACTTACTTGATTCTTTCTAAGACCAGAGAATTAAATTATATCCTCAGTGCCCTAGCTTTTATTTTTTCTTTCTTTCTTTTTTTTTTTTTTTTGAGAGAGAGAGTCACTCTGTCACCCCAGGTAGAGTACGGTGGCATCATTGTAGCTCACTGGAATCTCCAACTCCTGGACTCAAGGGATCCTCCTGCCTCAGCCTCCTGAGTTGCTGGGACTACAGACACCACAACACCCAGCTAAATTTTCTATTTTTTGTAGAGACGCGGTCTCACTCTTGCTAAGACTGGTCTCGAACTCCTGAGCTCAAGTGATCCTCCTGCCTCAGCCTCCCAGAGTGCTAGGATTACAGGCATGAGCCACCATGCCCAGCTTATTTTTTTTTTTTTAGAGACGGAATCTTGCTGTGTTGCCTGGGCTAGAGTGCAGTGGCACAGTCTCAGTTCTGTGCAGCCTCTGACTCCTGGGCTCAAGCTATCTTGCCGCCTCAGCCGTCTGAGTAGCTGGAACTACAGGCCTGCACCACCACACCTGGCTAGTTTTTAAATTTTTTGTAGACACAGGGTCTCACTATGTTGCCTAGGCTGATCTCGAACTCCTGGGCTCAGGCAATCCTCCCGCCTTGGCCTCCCAAAGTGCTGGGACTACAGACACAAGCTACCACGCCTGGCCTATCACTACTTTTGTAGCTTTATTCTCATGAATTCCATGTTACAAAACTGCATAGATAGAACTCATTTCATTCACAAAAGTAATTTGTTTTTATGTATTTGATAGGATTTGTGTTATGTGTTATATATGTAAGGAAAACTACAAAACTCTGAGAAACCTAAAAGGCATCAGGAAAGGAAATAAATGCCCAGTCCTATTAGAGAAGGCTAACTGTTAAGGATGTCAAGCCAGGCATGGTGGCTCACACCTGTAATCCTAGTACTTTGGGAGGCCAAGATGGGAGGATCACTTGAGGCCAGGAGTTCAAGACCAGCCTGACCAAGAGTGAGAACCCATCTCTACAAAAAGTTAAAAAAAAAAAATTAGCTAGGCGTAGTGGCGCACGCCTATAGTCCCAGCTACTTGGGAGGCTGAGGCAGGAGGATGACTTGAGCCCAGGAGTTTGAGGTTGCAGTGAGCTATGATGAGCCACTGCACTCCAAGCCTGAGTAACAGAGGGAGACCCTATCTCAAAAAAAAAAAAGAGAAAAGAATCTCAGTATTCCTCTAGCCATCCAGTTAGCTCAATATCAGTTAAGATTCCAGTTGCATTTTCCTTAAAACTTAAAAAAATGATTCACAATTTCATTTCTGAATCCAGAGTATTTTGGAAAAGAAGAATAATGAGAAGGGAACAAGCTCTGTCAGGTACTAAAACTTATTTAAAGCAGCAGTCATTCAGAGTGTTATTGGAGGGAATAATATAGGCATAGAAATCAGTGGAACAAAATAGTACAAAATATATATTACATTTTAATATATTTTTTACAAAAATATTGAGTACCTGCTGCACTGTATGACAAAGCAGGTATACAGAACGATGGGAAACTAAATAACGATTTCTTAAATTGTTTTTAAATACCCCTGAGCAACCTGGAAAACATTTAGAGTCTTCTCTTAAACCCTACACCATAACAAACTCCAGCCTAACTGAATTTTGCAACTTAACACGTCTAGGAAACTTTGAAGAGATATTGAGCAAATTACAAACAAATTGACAGTACAAAAGTGTTTTAAGTTTCATAAAAGTGAAAAACAGTATAAATAGGAAAATTTTTGTCTCAAATATTAATATAAGGAGTTGATTAAGGGGCTACTACTGGCCAAATCTGGGACAATTTGAACATGGCAATAATGAGTGATGGTGATAGATTACAGCCCATTGAATAAAACAAGAATCTATGAGTTAATTCATAAATTAGTTAATGGAGGAGAAGGGAAAGCTTTTCCTTGCAATACAATTTCAACTAATGTAAAAAGAATGATGGAGTTAGGAGTTAATAATAAATATCATTATACCCTCCACATAAAAGAATTTTAGAATAAAGTTTACACAAGGAGATAAAATAAATAATCTTTGGAGAAGTGTGCAGTTTTGCTGAAAATGAAAGAAATGCATATTAAATAATGAGTTATTTCATATGGTGGCAGCATAAATTGGAAAGCAGTTTTGCAATAAGTACAAAGAACCATTATGCTGCTAAATTGACCTGAGGAAATAACCTCAGAAAGGAATTCATATGCTTGAAAATTTTCATTGCAACATTATTTGCAGTAGCAAGAATTTAGAAATCACATACACATGGAAAAATAGAGGAATGTGTAGAAAGTTACGGTTTACCACTTAATAGGATATTATTAAAGTGAAGTATTTTAAATATAATTGCAAAAATGAACTTAATGAAAATATGTAAGTGAAAAATTATAACAAATTGAGCCACTACAATCATGTAAAATTTTACAGATATAAGCTATGGGAGGGATCAAAGTGAAAATATTTGACTTATTGGAATTGCAGGCTGCTGGATAATTCTAAATGTGTTTTTTTGGGTTTTTTTTTTTTTTTTTTTTGAGACAAGGTCTCACTCTATTGCCCAGGCTGTTGTGTAGTGGCATCATCATAGCTCACTGCACCCTCCAACTCCTGGGCCCAAGCAATCCTGATGCCTTAGCCTCCCTAGTAGGTGAGACTACAGACGTGCACCCCCATCCCCCGCCACCAGATAACTCTTTTATTTTTTGTAGAGCTGGAGTCTCGATATTGCCAGGGCTGGTTTTGAACTCCTGGCCTCAAGTGATCTTTCCACCTCAGCCTCCCAAAGTGCTAGGATCACAGGCTTGAGCCACCACGCCTGGCCCCTGAATGTGTTCTTAAATGTAATTTTTATTTTTATCAAAGTAATATATGTACAGAGTATTATCCTGTAAGATAGCAGTGCTTTACCCACCCTCCTGCCTATCTGAATTCTTGACCCGCAGAGACAATGAGTTTCAATTCTTTACTGCTGGTTCTGCCATTTGCCTTCATATTTACTACTCTTATACTGCAGTTCTTTGATTGTTTTCATTTGAAGCCATAATCTATTGACTTCCTAACATGGAAGATTAGGATTTAGTTCTCTCACACTGCCACCCACACACGATTTCCCTTTTTACGTCTTCCCAGTAATGTTTTCATTTTTACAGCTTTATAAAAATTGTTCCTAGCTAAACCAAATGATCTACTGGAGTCACATTTCCTTCACCTCTTTGCTGTACTCCATCTTTTTTCCTAAATTTTGTATCTACCATTTTCTCAGTTTACTTTCTAGTTTTGGTAGAACATATCTTCTAGTAGCTACCTCTGAAAAGGTTAATGGATGGTGTATTTTTTGGACCCTGCATGTCTGAAAATGCCTTTATTTTACCCCCTCACTTAATTTATAATTTGGCTGGATGTAAAATTCTAGATTAGAAATAATTTTCCCCCAGATATCTGAAGGCATTGCTTCCATTGTCTTCTAGTTTCCTGTGTTGCAATGATGAAGTTTATTGCCATTCTGACTCCCAGTCCTTTGTGTATAAACTGCTTTTCCTCTTTGGAAGTCTTTAGAATCTACTCTTCATCCCTGGTGTTCTCAAATTTATACTGTGGTATTCTTTAGTATGCATTTTTAAAAATTCATCATATCAGATATGAGGTGGTCTCTTTCAGCCTAGAAATGCATTTCAGTATTGGGAAAGTTTTTTGTCATTTATTCATTTTGTAGCTGCTACTCTTTGAATATATTGGGCCTCCTCTTTTTTTATCCCCCTTCTATTTTCCATTTTTGTCTATTCTCCATGTTTGTTCTGTCGTCTGGAAAATTTCGTCAACTATCTTCCAACACTTCTATTTACCTTCTCGTTTGTTTTGTTTTGTTTTTGAGACAGGGTGTCACTCTGTCACCCAGGTTGGGGTACAATGGCATGATCATAGCTCAGTGCAACCTCAAACTACTGGGCTCAAGTGATTCTTCTGCCTAAGCCTCCTGAGTAGCTAGGACTACAGGTGCATACCACCACACTCAGCTGACTTTTAAAAAAAAGTTTGTAGAAACGGGGTCTTGCTATGTTGCCCAGTCTTGTCTTGAACTCCTGGGCTCAAGTGATCTTCCTGCCTTGGCCTTCCAAAGTGTTGGGACTACAGGCATGAGTTACCACGCCCAGCCTCTATTGACCTTTTTTATCTATATTCTCTCCTTCCCCTCTTGACATTTTGAAGCAAATCCCAGACATTGTATAATTTCTCACATAAATATTTTAGTATATGTCTTTAAAAAGTAAATACTCCTAAAAGAAATAATACATCTCTGTTATTATACCTAAAAATTAACATACAGATATCCATTCAGTGTTCAAATTTCTACTTGTGCCTACTGTTACAGTTCATTTTTCTTCATGCAATTTGTTTAAATCAGGATTCATACAATACCAGGTCTATACTTTGCAATTCGTTGATATCTCTTTAAGTCTTTTTATCTGTGAGCTCTGTCTCCATTTTTGTCTTTTCCTTATAGTTCATTTGCTGAGGATATGTATTCCTTCTCCTGCCCCAGCCTTTTTAAAGCTTCTTGTCTTGTTTCATGGGTAACATACCATCTTTGCTCTCTCAATGAATATAAATTACAAGGTTGAATTTTGTTTTGTTGTGTTCTGTTTCTCACCTTGTCTTTGTTTCCCTTTATTCCTTTTTTCTGTTTTTACTTTTCTCCAATGCTTGGGCATCCTTTGCTATCTATTGCTCCTTTAATAGTGAGGTACTAAAAAGCAGATTGGAAAGGGTTCTGGGCAAGAATTTGCTTATTTCTCGGGCTTCCTTTCTTTAGGCTTAGATTTTAGCTTTCTCTAGTCTTCTTTGTTAGTTACCTCTTACCCATCTTCTTCTGCCATTGCTTCCTCTCCTGTTGCTTCCTGTCCTTGTGAGTTAATGCATATTGTCATTTCAATGGTATTTTGGAAGAAAGTAGGGAGTAAAACATCCGTATTTAATCAGAAGTCTCTTTCCATTTTAAAGTTCCTATTACTACAATAAATGGGGTCAGATAGAAGTCAGTGGCATTAGGTCAAGTTAATGGGGTCTTTTGTCCTATTAAAGTGGTCTGTTGGCCTAAAAGGTTTTGTAAACTGCTGCTTAAAACAGTTTCTTCCATATGTGCACATAAGTGTTAATCAATTAGTACCAATTTAATGGTGAGTACCGAGACTTGGTGATGCTTGTTTTTCCATTCTTGTGATACTTCACTTAGAAGGATAGAGCTTATCTGTCAATTAAAATAATAATAATAAAGTTCTATATTCAAAAATAAATAAATAAAATTAGCTAACCAAAAAAAAAAAGTTTCCTAATACATAGTTCTAGAAACGTAAACAGCATTTCTTCTTGGTCACATTCGTGTTTAAGTCAAGGAGGCTTTAAATCTAATAACTACTATATTAAAAAAAATTTTCAGAGGAATCTAGTTGCTTTGCCAGCATGAGTCAGTATTAACAAATTCTATTTTAGGATTTAGAAGTCGACTGATATAAAATATGTCTTCTTCTGAACTAGTATATACTAATCAAAATTCCTGATTGTAGGAGGGTTTATATTTGTTACTGGGTCTTGACATAAGCAAAACAAACCAGAATCAGAATTATTATACAGGTCCCACCTCAGACAAAATGAAGAAATTCTTTAGTGGGAGAATCTCAGTGCTTATTTTCAACTAAACAAAGTCTCATCAATATTACATGTAAGAAAATGTTGGAAAGAAAACTATCTGACAGGATAATCATAAACAGAAGAAAATCCCCTTGTTGTAGCCCCTCATTTTATAGAGAAGGAAATAGGAATTCCCTGAGCAATGAAATGATCTAACCAAGGTTAACTCATCTAGTTATTGGCATAGCCACTAAACTATAGTTCTTAACTCCCAAATAATTTTTCTTTTCAGTGTGGTAGAATAATAGAAGAGGATATATAATAAATATATTGGTGGATTTTTTGCTGCTTACTAAGCAGAGAAGTGATTTTTAAATGATAAGCTTTGTATACTTATTGAAAGAGGTAGAAATTTGGAATCCAGCTTTAAGGTAATAGGAACTAATGCAAAATTGTGTGGGTAACGATGGAAAAAGGACAAATTTAGGCTAGACTGGAATAGGATTATCAGCAGGCTTTGGTGATGAACTTCATTCACATGAAAAATAGAAAGGGCCTGTCAAATATTATGAGGAAGACACCAGAGTTGTAGTGATAGGACAAGATAATGAAATCAGAGATTGATGTTAAATTTGACATAGTAGCTGGACAAGCCAGTTAAAAGACAAAGCCACGTAGACATCAGGAACAATCAATTCCTGTCCTTGATTTGCCCATTTTCAGTCAATGGGACCAAAATTTCCCAGTTGGGGATAGAAAACCAGTAGAATGGGAAAAATAGGATATTTTTTAGCTGCTTTATTTTCCCCAGAAGTCTTATTTCTATATTTTAAATATCTGTTGTCACTTCAAATTGAAAATAAAACTGACTCAACCTTCTCATTCTCACCACCTCAAAAAGAGTCTCTTTCCCATTCTTTTTCTTTTTTTGAGGGGGAGTGGGGAGGTGTCTCACTTTGTTGCTCAGGCTGGTCTCGAACTCCTGGCCTCAAGCGATCCTCCCACATCAGCTTCCCAAAGTGCTAGAATTACACCCCATTCTTTCTATTTTAATCTTTGACACAATCTTTCTATTTTAATCTTTAATCAGAGTATTTATCAGAATGTATTCTAATCATTTATTTACTTGTCTGTCATTCCTACTAGATTATGAGCTTCTTGCAGATTATCTTATTTGTATTTGTATCTCTAGTGCCTAACACATAGACTTGGCTCAGGAAATGTTTGGTTGCTGAAAGAGACCTTTGCCAACAGGGTCAAATATAAATTCATCCTGGCATTCCAACTTGTCAAGAATCTAGATCCTCCGTACTTCACCTCACCAGTAGTAAACCTCTGTTTCCACACTGATTTGGTTCCTTCCTGTTCATCATTCATGCCTCCATGTCTTTGACTGCACTGGTACTCCATGCCTGGACTCTTCTCTTCTAGGCCCTATCCTTCCCATCCATCTAAATTCCACTCGAAAAGTCTTAAAGCTTGTGCCCTAACCCCACCTCTTTCCTCTAGCCTTTCTGTGCAAGTAAAACCCATCTTCCCCTTCTCTGAATTCCTGTACTACTCATTGCTGGTAATAAATTGTTCTATTCTTTAATCATTTTCATGGTGCTACTTTTGCATATAATAATGATAGCTACCATTTAATCAAATATCTCTTACATACCAGACTCTGAGTATATGCCTTATCTCAAATAGTCACACTCTTCTCAAAGATATAGTAGTATCATCCCCGTTTTATAGCTGAGAAGTAACTGAGGCTCAGAGCTTAAATAAATTATCTTGCTCTCAAGATTTACACAGATCTTAATCCAGATCTAACTCCAAAAAACTTTTGCTCTTTCAGCTATATACTATATCTCCTCTCTCCCTTCTGTTCTCTTCCCTCCCTTGAAATAGACCTTTTTGGGCATGTGCATTCTTCACCACATCTGCTCTGTTTTTATAGATGCTTAATGAATGTTCGTTGAATTGAGTTGATAGAGCTGGTAGGAGTGTTGAAACCTATTCCAGTTTTTTGTATTTTAGGATGCCTTGTTTTTTAAAAGTTGCATGGTTGTTTTTTTTTTTTTTTTGACATTTTCAAAACTGTAATTAAACTACCTGTACATGTTAAAGCCAACACCTAATGTGTTTTCTGTATTTTTTTCAACTTTAAAACATGGATCGAATAAATATATATGACTTCTTTTGGTTATGTAGTGTAGTAAAAGATATATTTGTTAATTTTTTAAATTCAAGAGCAGTAAATTAAAAGTTCACATTTTTATACACATAAGCAAAATTTTATTTAACATGGTCACCGGAAAGAATTTGTTTTGAAGATTATCTTTGAAAGATATTGCAATGTAGCATATGTACACTCTTTTACAGTTCGAGACCGTGTTCGGACAAAAATGGAACGTGACATCTTGGTAGAAGTTAATCATCCTTTTATTGTCAAGTTGCATTATGGTGAGTTGTGAACCGCCTCCCACCTCATCCCATCACCTCATCCCCCACTCCCCGAGTGCATTCAGCTTTACTAATGTGTATAAATATATATTTGTATGTGTTTAGCAAGTCACAGAAATGAAACCATTATTTCTTAGACAAACTTTAGAAACTTTTAATGCATTTAGCTTATGTTTTTTTAAACATTATAAAGTTAGTTTCTGAGTGGTAACCATAGGAACAGGTAATGGTAATCATTGCTTTGTATTATAATAGTAATTAATAATAATGTGCCAGCATTTTATAATCTATCTATATTAGCCCAACCTAAAGGTAAGAAAGATCAAGGTCCTAAAACTGTTATCACCATTCTTTCTCCCAAAGCTGTGTGCTTTTCCTCAGTGGGTAAAAGTGTGGTAATTCTTATCATGTGTAATTAAATCTCATCAACCCACATTTTTTCTGTAGTTAGTGACATGGTTTTTGTACTTTATTTTATGGTTAAGTAAGTCTTTTTTCCATTGTGAGTTTTTCTTATGGATCACGTTTAAAACTATATTGTATTCCTAAGACACTTTTGCCTGTAGAAAATCTAGTGGTTTCATAATAAGAAATGCATTTAACATTTCTACATGGAAACTAAGAGAAATCAGTGGTTTTCTTCTGAGTTAAAGTAAGTTTAGATCTATGATACAATTATTAATTTGCTAAAAATATTCATTTGTTAATGACCTAATGTAAGCCTAAAAAAATAAATTACAGTGGATTAAATGGAAATTTTCATTTCTTCATTCAGCTTTTCAAACTGAAGGGAAGTTGTATCTTATTTTGGATTTTCTCAGGGGAGGAGATTTGTTTACACGCTTATCCAAAGAGGTATATAATTAATCTCTATTTTAATCTATTCATATGCATCCTGTTTCAACTAAAGCTTTGTTATAGTTCAGTATTATGCTTATTGTATTTTCTCCAGTGGCACAAGACTCTTATAGTGAAGAATCTGAGCCAAAAAGAGTTCTTTTCCAATGTTTTGAATTTATTCTAAAAGCAGGACATTAAATTGACAAGTAAACTATATTTGTCTTAAACCCTGCTTCTTTTATAGTTTTTTCAGGAGCAGTAATATGTTGACAAGATATCTTTAAACAATTAGTATTGGAAATCCAGCATGCATTTTAAGGATCATTTTTCATTTCTAAAATGTTTACTGTGGTGAGACAACAGTGGCACAACCTAAATATAGTTGTTTCTTAATAAAATGTAAGATTATTTCTCCTACAGTACATAGTATTTAGTAAGTGATTGGTTGACTGATTAGATAATTTTTCAAATTCCTTTCATGAGCAAACTGTGGATAAAGCTATGTATAGTTAGCATATTTATACATTTTTTGAATATTTCAACTCTGGAGTGGGACTTTAAAAAACACAGACAAAATAAAGAGAGAAAATTATTGTTTTATTTTAGGTGATGTTCACAGAAGAAGATGTCAAATTCTACTTGGCTGAACTTGCACTTGCTTTAGACCACCTACATAGCCTGGGAATAATCTATAGAGACTTAAAACCAGAAAAGTAAGGAATCATGCTACTAAGCTGAATACAATGCAATGTAATTATTTAGTAGGTTATAAAAAATCAGGTGATTTTATAAAACTCCCACAGCATTGCATCAGAGGGCCTGTGCTGCACATCTCTGCTAACACTATGTATTTTCATACTTTTTAAATCTAAATTAACCAAAAAATATTATATTTTTTTTATGTGCATCCTTTGATTTTTAATAAGGTTGAAATCTATTGGCAATTTGTATTTTTGTGTGAATTTTCTATTCATAGCTTTTGTTTATTTATGTATATATATATATCTCCTGCCTCAGCCTCCCAGAGTGCTAGGATTACAGACATGAGCCACCACACCTGGACCATTTTTCTTTTAGAATGTTATTTTTCCTCAGTGATTGATAAGAGAACTTCACAAATTAAGAATTTTAACCATTTGACATATGTTACAAATATATTTTATGTATTTTTTCAGTCTATCTTTTAACCTTATTTATGTTATTTAACCCACACATTATTTCCCTCAGATCTACCAATCTTTTTTCTTTTATGATTTCTTCCATTACTTTCATTCTTAGAAAGGCTTTTCCCAATCCCATAGTCAGGTATTTTTCTTTTAATTTTATGGTTTCTATTTTTTTACTTTTAACTTCATCTAGAAATTTTTTTGTATGAAGATGGTATAGAGGTAACCCTTTCCCCCAAATATCATTTATTGAAAATATTTTTCTACATGTATTTTCAAATTTTAAGTGTGAGTTGAGCAAATTTCCCACAGCTTTTATAGTAGCAGTCATCAAGAAGCTGATATTATTTAAATTATGCACATTTCTGTGTTTCAAGTTGCCAGTGTTTCTCTACCACTGAATACTAAAGGGGTTTTTTAAGGATATGAGCAAGAGCCTTGCTCTACCAGGACTATTTTTAAACAGCTTTATTGAGTTGTAATTCATGTACCATACAAAATATCCATTTAAAGTATACAATTCATTGGTTTTTAGTAGATTTGCATAGTTGCGCAACCATCATCCTATCAAGAATTTTGAATATTACTTTAAAATGTTATGTGCAAAATCTAAATTATGTATTGAGACAGGAAATAGAGGAAATGCTCCTCTGGAACTCTTAAGTGATCATTTATCTATTATCATACTTTTACATTTTATGTTTGTTTTTCATTTTTTTTGTTTTTTGCATGTTTCATATGGTTTTGCTTTTGTTTCCCAAATACTGCATTTTCCTCTTTATTTTCCCAACTTTAACTATCATGACACAAAATATAATTCTTGCTGAGAATAAATACTCAAGCATATAGTCCTTAGAGGAAAAAAATTACTATAACATAAGATTAAATATTCATAAGAAAAAATGTATTACTGTTTTATTCCATTTAATTGAATATATTTATTGTAGACTATTGTATTGGCATAAAAAGGTATATATAAAGCATGGGCCCTGTCTCAAGGCTTGAATAAGACTAAATGTAGGTAAGATTGCTTATAGATCACGTAGGTATCTAAATGATGCTATTAAATTGAACTAACATTTAATTGGTAAATGATCCAAGTAAATATCATCACACAGAACTTGGAAGAAATTTAAATTTTTAGGCCAGATGCTTTATGAACTGTTAGTGGTTTTGTAGATTCTGTTAAGCTAGAACTCTGTTATAATAAATCTGACTAAAATAATTATTAATAATTGAAAAGGAACTTTGTTGACAGTGATGCATTTGATTTTTTCTTTCAAAGACAAAGTATGGGCATGATTATCTTTTTTTTTTTTTTGGAGACGGAGTCTTACTCTGGGCATGGTTATCTTAAAAGAATGCATTTGCTATAGAAGGCATAAGTAATGCCCTATTGCCTAGATTTTCTTTTTTGCTTTCAAAACTGCCAAGAATGACTCGAGGTTTGTTTTGCTTTTAGAACTTTCTTGTATTTATTAGACAGAAGGAGGGATGATTTCTACCATACCTAACAATGCCCATTATATTCTTTAAACGTGTTAGTCTGCTTCATAATCAAGCATAGTCAAGATTAATATTTGTTTCATAACAAGGACCTTATTATAAAAGAAACTTGAAAAGTATGTCCCTACTGAATTACCCTCAGTGGTAAACTTTGTTGTAATTATGTTTGAATTGATGAAGTAGGAAGGTTGGTAATCTTTTTGTCATAGTAAAATTTTATTATGACAGAATTTGATTTGCACATATTTTAGTTAGAATTGAAAGTAAGGAAATGCCTGTGTTATGGGATAGTTTTAAATATAAGTGAAACAGTTTATTAGTTGATCATTCAAGTCAGTATAATAATAATACCTGTACAGAAATACAATTAGTAGCCTACAGCTTAGTACTCACTCTTTTCTGTAGCTCCTTAATGGCATTATTTTCTACTCAAGTACCTGCTCAAGCCAGAAACCCGAGTGTCATTCTCCAGTTGTTCTTTGTCATAACCCAACAAACTCACTAAATGCCCTTTATTTTCTCTCTAAATTGTTTTCTAAAGTTGCAGATCTGATTATCTCCACCTTCCATGCATGTATACCTTTTATGGTCTCCATTGTCCTTGAGAAGAAGCCTAAACTATTTGGAATGCCTAGTAGGCCCTTTGCAGTCTGGCCTCATTCATTCAACAAACATTTCTTATTTGTACTGTGCTCTGCCAGACACTGAGCTTCTAAAGATGAATAAAGTCAAACCTTCTAGGGACTCACAGTTACTTAGAAAGAGAGAAAACACTGGAGAATGTATACAATGAAAGGATGGGTCAGTGAAAAACAAGAAGTATGGGGAAGGTAGTGTGTTGAGGAGAAGAGGATTGTGTAGGTCGTGTCAGGAAAAAATTTAGGAAAGAATGATTGAGGGGGGGCAAGGGCAACATGCATAACCTAAACATTTGTACCCCCATAATATGCTGAAATAAAAAAAAAAGAATGATTGAGTTAGATACTTTAAAAATGACCAAGAGAATGGTAAGTCTAATGCTTTTGACTTAAATATATGGACCCTCTTGTCTATTATGCAAGTGCCAGGGGGTTTAGTAAGGCCACCTCTACTGCAAAGCATTAGATAGAGCAGATTCGAAGAGTATAGATTGTTTGGTTCTTTTCCTAATAGTTTTAAAGCACCCCTGGCTCATTAATACAAGTTTAAGGCATTGCCTTTGGGAGTTGTTATAAATGTATATCCAAAAACATAATTTTTCCTCCTTTATGTTTGCCTTCTTATTCACAATCTAAAATAATATTTTAGAATAAATGTGGTAATCTGATGCTTAAAGAAGTAATTTCAGTTTTAGCTTCTATAAATCTCTATTGAGTGGTTTAAAAAGATTTTCTGACTTTATTTTCTTTCAGCATACTTCTTGATGAAGAAGGTCACATCAAGTTAACAGGTAAAAATCCTCATTTAAAAATATTCTCTTCTCTATATGATTTCATTTAAGGTTGATTATGGTACAAATATTAAGTAATAAATTGTGTTAAAAACTTGGATTAGAATTTTTTAATAATTAACAGAAATGTTGGAACTCGAAATTTAAAATTTACATGTGCAAATTACTGTAGGGTATTTATGAATTTAATATTTATTTTGCTAGATTTTGGCCTAAGTAAAGAGTCTATTGACCATGAAAAGAAGGCATATTCTTTTTGTGGAACTGTGGAATATATGGCTCCAGAAGTAGTTAATCGTCGAGGTCATACTCAGAGTGCCGACTGGTGGTCTTTTGGTGTGTTGATGGTAAGGTTTGGGTTTTGGGGTTTTTTTGGGGGGAAAGAGATTATTTTGTTTGTTAAATGAGAATCAGAAGTAAATGTTCTAAGAGAGAAACTGGTATATTTATTTTCTGTATGTTATAGTATATGTAACAAATAACCAAGAAAAATTATTATTTGCGGTGTAAAAGGAGTATCAAATCCATTAGTTGCTTCCATCTCATCCTAATTTGAAAGGCAAAAATATATTTCCATTGATTTTCTGCTAATAATAACAATCTAAAGCATTAATGGTGTTTACTCTTTGGGAGAACCTGGTCCAGAAATCTATTAGTAAGTGACCCTAAAAAATAAAATAAGTTCTCATGAAATTGATATTCTGTCAAATTGTTCACATATCTGTACTTTAAAATTTCCATATAAAATGTGATTAATTTCTGCAAAAGAACTATATAGCTCAGTTATCTTAGTAATTATCAAGAAGTTCTATAATAAATATGGTAGAAATATGAATCACTTGTTTTATTACATAACAATTTTAGAAGATTTGGTTATAATTAAGATAGTGCTTTTTTAAATCTTTTGACCTTAAGATTTTATACTCATGGGATAAAACTTCTGATTATTTTGCCTTTCTATAGTTTGAGATGCTCACTGGTACACTACCTTTCCAAGGAAAAGATCGAAAAGAAACAATGACTATGATTCTTAAGTAAGTACTCCCTGATGTAGATGTTTCGATGAGATTTTAAAATATATACTTCAAACTAAAAAAATGAGATTTTAGAGTGTTGGCTGTAGTATAAGAAATAACTAAGAAATTCATCAATATTACATGGTTTTAACATGAACAAGCTACATGAATTTAGAGTACTCATATTATCTTCATGTTGTTAATGGTGAAATACTGAAAGTTTTACCCATGAGATTTGAAATTTAACAAGGATGCCCATTATTCCACTTCTGTCCACATTGTCCTGGAGGTCCTAATCAGTATAGTAAAGCAAGCAAAAAAAGTAAAGTATAAGATTTAAAAAGAGATAAAATTGTCATTATTTAGACAACATGACTGTGTCCATAGAAAAATCAGTCATCATATAAATTCTTGGAATTAATAAGAGTTTAGCAAAGTTCAGATACAAAGTCAACAAACAGCAATCTATTTCATGTCTGCATATGAGCAACAGAAAATGGAATTTTAAAAGAGGATACTATTTACAGTAGTATAAAAAATTATCAAATACCTAGGGATAAATCTAGCAGAAGTTATATAAGACATCTATGCAGAAAACTAGAAAATTTTGTTTAAAGAAAATTTTAAAACACCAAAACAACTTGGAAGGGTATACCATGTTCACATTAATACAGACCCAGTATTGTAAAGATGTTGGTTCTATAGATCAATAAGAATATAATGTGAATATAATTTTGTTTTCTAGTAGCTACATTAAAAAAGTAAAGAGAAACAATTAAATTGTAATAATGTTTTATTTAACCCAATATATCCAAGATGTTATTTCAACATGTAAACAGTGTTAAAACATGATTGATTAGATACTATAAATTATTTTTTTCATACTCATTTGAAATTCACTGTGTATTTTACACTTACAATTTGGACTGCCCACATTTCAAGTGCTCAGTAGCCATATGTAGCTAGTGGCTACCATACTGGATGACAAAACTATAGTTTCAATGCAAATCAAATAAAAATTTTAACAACTTTTTTTGTGCGGGACTTGATAAACTGATTCTAATATGATAATACAAAGGACCAAGAGGAGCTAAAACACTCTTGAAGAAGAGCAAGATAGGAAGATTTGCTTTACCAGGTATCAAGTCTTATTATAATTATAATTAGGACAATATGGCACTGAAATAAGTATGGAAAGCAAACCTGTGCGATAGAACAGAGAGCCCAGAAACAGACCTACACATACATAAACACTTAATTTACAACCATTGGGAATTGCAGAGCAGTAGGGAAAGAACAGCCTTTTCTTAATAAATCATGCATGAAAAGTTGAATATTCGTATAGAAAAAATAAAACAATACGTATCTTACATCATATATAAAAATCATCTCCACTGTATCAAGAACTTCAATCAATCAATAAGAAAATGTCAACTCAAGGCCGGGCGCGGTGGCTCACGCCTGTAATCCTAGCTCTCTGGGAGGCCGAGGTGGGCGGATCGTTCTGAGCTCGGGAGTTCGAGACCAGCCTGAGCAAGAGCGAGACCTCATCTCTACCAAATAATAGAAAGAAATTA